>JAAAKE020123971.1:0-15106 GCA_010014785.2 Anisolabis maritima
TCCGCTCATCTGCTTAGGATTAGTCCTGTCTTTTGAAAAATAAAAGCAGTCTAAGCCACGCCCAGAGTTTCTTTTTTTTTTAGAATTAGGGTTATAGAATTTTCTTGAGATATTACTATTTTTGAAATTCTATTTCCTAAAAAGGTCATCATTGAAGTAAATTAGGATTCGTTATACAATGGCCTGCATAATAAAGTTAGTATTTGGTTTCTAGAAGATAAGCAACCCAACTGTTCGATTCACTAATGAATATTTCGATGAATTGCGGTATGAATGTTGAGTCAGTCCATTGATGCTAAGGACAAATAAGGGAATATTCTAAGAAAATTTAAAATTCCTATAATATACATTTTTTCGATTCTGAATTGTTGCTTATTAATAAGCCTATTATGGAAAATTTTTTAAAATATGGTATTGATTTGAAAATCATTTCTAATTAATTTTAACTCGGAAAATGATTCCATAGCGTATTATTTAAATTAATGTTTATCAATTATAAATATTCAACGATTTGATTTTAATTTCTTCTTCGCTTCGAATTCTAATTTTTCACCAAGACATAACAAATTAAAAAAAAAAGAAAAAGAAAAAGAAATAATGCCGTCAAATGTTTATTCGTAAATTAGATTCAAAAATCCTAATTTAATCGGAGGAACGTTTACAAAGACGAGAGAGTGAGTCATCTTTAAGATGACCTCGTTTAATGAAAATAGGTTGGACCTTTTATAGATACCAAACCAGAATCGATTTTATAAATATATGGAAGAAATATAATAGGGGAAAAAATCAACGTCACATCTTAATACGAAATTGAAATTTCTCTGATGATTCTTTCACCAGGAAATTTATAAGCTTTAAGTAAATATCCTGGGTTTAACTATCCGAGGGGTCTCTGGCCAAATATTTCGGACAGGGTGACTCACGGCTTTTATATTTAGTGTAAATGGACCTCCCTCCATCCCCATTAACTCCTCAAATATTAAGTTTACTTAGGGATAATTTATTATTTATTTGCTCGTTTGACGATAAAAATAATAGAGAATTAAAGCAATAGACAAGTTATAAATAAATTTTCATCTGATGTGCTTCTGAAGAAAGAAATATTATTTATTATTTTTAATAGAATGGAAAAATTTTTATTTTAATCATTGAGAAAAAAAAACTGAATAAATATGTGGATTATATTAACAAATTTCAGTTGAAAATTTGAAATTTTTTAACCAGGCTGTGAGGTAAGGCCCATATTCAGAAACATTCCTAAGAAAAATCTTAACTTTGGGTGATAATTATTATTAATATAGAATTTCTTGTGTTAATTATGAGAATTAACGGAAATCTATGAATCATTTAAGAAAAATTTTAATATTAGAAATTTTATATAAAAAAAGGAAAATTCCTCTTAAGATTTTTTTTAAGAATACAGCCTCATCGTACAGTCTCTTCAGCTGACTAGATGAGTGACATTTGTTACAAACTTCTTGTTCATAATGTATATGCGCACACTTTAGCCCGAGAAGGATAGAGATAACTTCGCTTCGCATTGAAAATATAAAGCCTTAAAGGTTCCAGTTTAGAAATGAGTGATTTTAATATTATTAGAAAATGAATAAGTTTTAATATTTAAAGAAATATCAGCGGTTCTAATTCTCCTCATTTTTATTAATTTATCCTAACTATTAAATCTATCGTATCTATTTTTCTACTTTTAATTCCAACCACTTCCATTAAATTAACGTTAAGAAGGATATCCTGAATGAACTTAAAGTCTATTATTCTACATCGTTTTACGATGCTTCCTTCTACTTCTAGACATAGATCCCAAATTTATTTTAAAAAATATTCTAGCTATCACGCGAGATTTTCAAATTGAAAAATCTATATCGTTAGGAGGATCGAACACAACAGGTTGGAATTGCCGATAAAAATCAATCCCAGCGATAGTATTCAATCTGCTAAATGAGAATTATTTATTAGGTTATATAAAACTTTGGTCGTAAAGTAGAATGGCAATAAGCTCTGAGTCTAATATACATGTGAATGAATTAAATAGATGTTTATAATATTATTCCATTTAATTGTCGAAATTATTTAGTTAGAAGATAAGTGGGATTTGCTTTATTATCATTTTGGTTATATGGTTATAAATTAAATGATTGCTTTAACAAGAGAGGTGGTAATAGAAAATTAAATTAGACCTCGATTTCTGAATTCCATATAATTCCATCTCAAATTGAGTATTAACGTCAATAAAAACGAAAATTTCAAACTGCTCTTTGCTCCTCTATACAAAAATAAACATCTCACGAGGACAGATGCAGGCCCTTATTATTGATTTAAATCAATTTATGTCCTTTCAATTTTTCCCCTAGTAGACGGCTCCGGGTTCGACAGCTGGAAGTTCCAGGTTTTAGAGCTAAATTATTATTTAGAATGCAATAATGATTTTTTCTGTAATCTCATTGAATGTATTTTCAAAATATTACTAAATTTCTAACTTTAATATATCCATATATATATATATGTCATTTACCAGAAAATAAATATCAAAAATTTAATTTCCTATTTCTAATCTTAGACTTATCAATACCAACGGTCACAATTCCATTTATATTTATAAAAGTCGTCTATTCGCTGGCAAATAATGAGGTCTTTTTAAATTTTTATCCGGCTTAATATCTTTAAACATTCCCTAAAATGGTCAGGTAAAATGATAATAATAAATGATTCGGAAATAAGAAAATTCAAAATGACAACACAACAGATGATGTCTATTAGAACGTATCTTCACAAGTTGCCATTTTGTTTTTATGTTATTCAGTTTCCTAAATAAAAAATCACGCAGATAAATCATAATTGAAAGATATATGAACACAAATTAAAAAGAATTAATATAGATAAAAGGGTCAATAAAAAATGAGAAAATCAATGAAGATAATAAATAAAACATTTAAAATCTTATTAGTCAACATTTATTTCACTAGTCTCCGTGCTCTGGAGTAGTGAAAAAATATGTTGACTATCAAAGAGGGGGTTGGAGATTAGATATGTGTTGCGGGGTAAGCATAATGTGAAATACTTATGAAGCAGGGATGTCCAACCTCTACGCTCTCTCGGACCCCATTTGAAGAAAAATATATTCTTGAGCAGCAAATAAAATATTCTAACAGTAGGCCCTAGTTATAAACAAATATATGTGGAATGAAACAAATTCAAAAATTAACAATAGAATTCTTGATATTTTAAAGTTTACTATTTTTTATGAGTCGCATTCATCGGCCACATCGTTTTTGAAACGAAAGATTAAGTTGAATAAAAGGGATAGATGTAGGATTAGTTGGATATTTAGAATGAATAAAGAGAACGATAGATGTGAAAGGTCAGAGGTCGATTTTGTTCGAGATGTATTTGAATACGAAAGAAAAGATAAAACAAATAAACGGGAAGCCCTTAAGGTGAATTAAATAATTATCAATGGTTAAATGGCTTCAGGTACCGAAATACAATTTAATAGTAGATTAAATCTCCATAACAAAAGAAAAAAAAAAAGCAATTTTTTAAACAGAATCGGAACTTAAATAATATACTGCATTATCTAACATTTCATCTCCAGTTATTTAATTTTAAAAAGTCCTGTTAAAAAGTTTCCAACTTAATTTGTTCTTTATTATGAATGTTTTTAATTGCTTTTTCAGATCAACAAACAAAAACCTCAAAATAGAGTGGATATCACGATCTTAGCAGCAGCCATTTGTTTACTCGTAAAGCCAAAAGAATGTATTTTATTTCGAGATGGTTTCCTTGTCGCACCCACCCTCCAAACCAGCCCAGCCCCCATATTGCTTTCAGGGGGACTGTTTCGTTCATTTATATATACATTTAAAACGGGAATGAATGGAGCTATTGTAGGACAAACAAAAGGGATCTTCAAATAATGACCAAATAATAATATTTATAAAAAAAAAAAAAGATGAAAGATGAAATGAATGAAAAATCATTTAAATAAGTTTGATGAAATGAATTCCATTAAAGGAAAAAAAAATGATAAAGAGAGGGAGAGGAGAAAAACGAAATTCCTAAACTGATGATGAACATGTCTATTCAAACGTCAATTGCTATTTGATGGTTTTTTGTTGGGGTCTGTATTCTGATAAAATTTTATCATAGAATTTTAATTAAAAAAAAAAAAAAAAAAGGAGATAAGCTTTTTTTAGGAAAGAGAAATTAATAATCCCAATTCAAAATGAGAGCAAAGTAAGTTAAAAATTTTGAGTCAGCCAAAATAAATAAAAATATTTTACCGTCGGTGTTTTGAATGCTAGGAAATTTTTTTTTTTTTAAAGATAATTTTTCTTAGATTTGTAGGGTGTCGAGTCCGTAGTGGGTCATATTTACATGTTAGCCAAAAAATAGAAATAATACAAAAAGACGGATTTATTAATAGAGGTTATATTTTTTCCCTGTAATAGAAAAGACAAAAACATGTGAGAAAAAAAAATAATGAATTTTAGGGGAAAAAATATCAACTGTAATCATTATTATTCTATACCTCAGCCTGAGAGTAAACAAATTAAAAAAAAAAACTGTGACAATTTACTAGAAAGAGGGTAACATTTGCACCATAAGTCAGGTTAGGTGAAGAATTGGGAGTGTTGGCTCGGGTAACTCGTGGTCGCCTTCCACGTACTCACCAATTGTGAGCCCCTGAGTGAGATTAAGTGTTAAATTACTAATTCCAAATTCCATTTGATAATTAAATTTATGAATAAAAATTGATAATATCACTATTAATATTATTAAATAAAATAATGATAAAAAAAAAACGAGTTTCAAGAGAATTACAATTATTAAGTAAATAAAAAAAAGAAAGTGTTATTAATTAGATGTCTACCTGAAAGGATACCCCTAGTGATTAGACAACCCTCATTCCCTTCATAAGAAAAGTTATTCGAGTGGACGAATTGCAATATGAATCCAATCCTAAAAGCTATTTATCTCAATTAGTTTCTCTATAACTCTGAAGTGAAATTATTTTAGAAATTTATCAATTTTATTAATGGATATGGATTAGAGAGAGGAGAGAAATAGACAACTTTAACAAATTTGTGTAGCCTATGATTCAGCTTATTTGAGAGATTCAAGGAATTGGAAGAGAAAGAGAAAGGGGGATGAAGATTATTAAAAAAAAAAAAAAATTATTATAAAATTAATTTAAGAAGTTTTACACAATTAACGTCCATCTCTTTTAAATTTTAAAATAATTTAACTATGATAAAAAGTGAAATCGAATTATTTTCATCATCATTAGAATAAAAATAAATATCTAAGATTAGGGAAATAAGAATGCCAATAAATTTCAGGAGGTTGTTGACTTGGGGTTAAAAATAAATCAAATCAAATACCAATTCGATTTCCAGGGATTCTAAAAATTTTATACTTTTTTTGTTTTACGTTAACTGCTAAAATAATTTATATTCTAATTTAATATAAATTTAACCCCTGTCATTAGGACAAAGGTAAAGCTCTTTTTTAAAGATCTAAGAGTCAGTGTTCTAAGTTTATTTAAATTATATTGGTTATCAAATAATTTAGCTATGTGGACGGATAATATTTATCAGAAAAATATATATATATATCATGTTTAAACCAAAAAATTATCAGCTTATTTGATGCTCCATGTTCCATCGGTCAGTGGTTCGCTTTTCGTCCTAGGCGATAAAATTCATTTATTAAATGGCTATAAATTAATTTAATTAAATAAGGACGGAATTTAAATGACCTCAGATGCCGAAAAAAACTTAAAAGAAAATTTATTTGAAGATAAAACATTTTAATATGTAATCGAATGAAAATCTTTAGAAATATTTGAATTCGAAAACCTTATAGATGATTGAAGTGAGATTGTCACATACTTAAATTTTCTTATGTACGAAAAAAGTCGGCTTTCAGGTCATTTTTCCGTTCGATTGCGATTTCCATGTGTAAATGAATCTAACCATGTGTCCTGCCCATGCATGATACGCTTGGAGAAAAAATTTTATAGAAATTTAGGATTTTAAGGTTTTATGTCCTGCAGTGAAAAGAGTTTATTTTTATTTATTAAATTTTGTCAGTGACCTTGACCCATGGTCTCAAAGTTCAATCACATAGCGAGAAAAAAATAGACAAATTCCTTTTTTATTTTTTTTTTAAAGCATTATATGAATAGTTAAACGAAATTGCGAATTATTAATTTTATTAATATATATTTTTGTTTCCTTGTCTATAATGTCAAATTTAGATAGAATCATTTATAAATTTTATTTTTGGAACAGAAGATGAATTCTATGTGGGGTGATCAAAAGGTCGATGGCGTTCGATGACTCTCTGGCCAGGATTAGTAATTTCAATTTAAAATGTGAGAGATTTATTGATGTGTGTAATTTTTTATAAATTAAATCCAATCAAGAATTCGAATTTTCTAGTTGTCTATATAAAATTATTTTAAATTATTTGCTGAATATTTACAAAAAAAAAAAAAAAAAAAATCTAAGTTCAATATTATGATTAAAAATGTTTTCTTAATATAAAACACGTTTTCTCTTGTTTTAGTAATACAAAATTTCAATCAGCATACATTTTAATAAGAAAGAGCTAAGAAAGATAAATATTATCACCGAAGAAATAAACTTTCCAGGCTATCTTTTAATGAATCAAGTTCATTTGCATTAAAATTCATTCGTTATACTCTCCAACATGGACAAAAAGACAAAAGCATGTTTCGTAAAAAAAAATGAAGAGATATAATGGAGAAATTCCTTCTTCCCAGGATATTTATAAATATAGATAAATCCAATTTGATTCTAAGCAAAAGACTTTCAAGGCCAATTTGAAATTCAGCTTATGTCAAAAATTGTCGAATTAATTAATTTGATAGCTCTTCCTGAGAAATGAAGCTAGAACTTACCCCAATAAATCGTAATGGGGTGATCAAAAGGTCAATAGCGTGCGATGACTCTTGGCCAGGATTAATAATTTCAATTTAAAATTTATTGATGTGTGTTATTTTTATAAATTAAATCCAATCAGGAATTCGAATTTTCTAATTATCTATTCACAATTGTTATCATTTTATAAAAACTATTTGCTGAATATTTACAAAATAAATATCCAAGTTCAATATTATTAACCAGACATACGTCTGAATAATAAAGAAAATGATTTTATCTATCTAAATAGAAATGTTACTCAGGGTTTCTTTTAAAGGATGCAAGTTAGTAAAAAAATTTAAAAAAAAATTTAGCAAAAAAAGGTTCTCGTAAATAGATTTGTAAAATTAAACACTAGAGCAGGGGTTCCACAAGATATGACCAGGCAGGCCATCCAAAAATAAAATCAAGAACTGTTACTACGGAATTAGGCTCTATTTTTATCAAATTTAGACTTCTGAGAGCTAAATGTCATCTATCTTAAAGAGATCTTCTAAGATATAAATAATATTTATTGTAATGGAGGTGCATAAATTCGATCGTGTTTGATTACTGAAAGGTAGTCGACTCACTAACGGATTTTTCGATTAATTGCTCCAAAACGAGATTGCGAGAAATTAACATACTGAGCATGCGTGGTTCGTTCTAGGGAGAGGTGATTCAAAAAATCCATTAGTTAGTAATTTTGGTTACCTACCTTTTAACAACCAAACATGAAATAATTCATGCTCCTCTTGCAGTTTTTCTGTCTTTAAGCTATCTGAGGCCATTTGGTCCCCTTCCAAATTTATTTAAATTAATTGGTAGTCAAATTAATTTTATAGCTCAGGACGCGAACAAGAACAACCTTAGAATGTGAAGCGAGACATCTACCTCTGGTCCAAGGGAAAGGGGCCCAAGGTAGTTACTTTACATTTTTCTATCTTATAATCAGGTTTTTTTAATACGCTTAATAAGCGTCTAAAAGAAAACGTAGAGACCTAAAAAATCTAATTCATAAAATAAAAAAGAATTTAATTTTTGTTTAAATTTTTTTCTAAATAACCCATTCATATTAAGACTGAATAATAAAATACTAATTTCCCTAGAGTTGGAAAGAGAGAGAGAGGAGAGAGATTACCACCCCTTCTTGGAAGTTGGACATAAAGCTAGTAGATTATAAATATGCTAGAATGTCGAGCTGCTAGCCTTCTGGTTGTTGATGTAAACATGAAATCCAGCTCGGGTAGAGTCGACCACACCTTAAGCCCTGCCCATCCCTTAAGTCCCCAGGGATGCGCAGGGAATGACTCACCCCTCCTGGCCTGGGATGACACACAACGGGGCGCGGCTCAATAGAGATCTATATGTAGTGTGCCATTTCTACACCAATGCCATGGTGTGAAATGAATCGTTATCGGAATATTAAAATCTTGAAGGGGGAGAGAGAATTTTTCTGAGAGAGAGAGAGAGAGAGCGAGTTATTAAAACGGCAAACGGACGGGACAAGAAATGCCTGCAGGCGGGGATTTTTTTTTTCAATTTCAAGTACGCAAAAAGAAAAGACGCCTGCCTCTTTCCCTATCGTTTCTCTGAAAAAGTTTTATTTCTTTTCAACTCGAAATACATCAACCCTCCTCCTCCTCTTCCATTGATTGCATCATATTATAATGATTGAAATATGTCAGTATCTGTTTATTTTTATTTTCTTCTTTTTTTTACTATCTCAAGAGGTTAGTCTATATTTATTGATTTTTGAATCAGGACCCTTTTTTTTTATTACTGAAAAGTTATAGCTATCATTATCATTTTGAAGAGATAGTATTTTGTAAATGAGAAAAAAATTTAGAGATTAAACTTTTTTCAAAGGGTAAATAAAATGTTCTAAACGAGGGTAACAAAATATTTTGATGATGGATATTTAATTCTGAATTTATTTTATAATCTATGGTTTTTAAGCGTTTATAAAAACCATTTAAAAAATGTTAATTATTATTCCGTTAGAAACATATAGCTTTAAAAAAGAAGATATACGAGGGTTGCCTTTTATATTTCGGGATTTGAGATCAAAAACAAATCTTTTTGACGGCCAAATGTTCATGCAATATTGAATGTTTGTTGGTCCCACTAATGCCCAAGGAGACCTCAATCTCACGATAAGTCACATGACGATCTTGCAGAATCAGTTCACGCACAGCATCAAAGTTTTCCGGAACGATAACCGTTTTTGGACGACCTTCACAAAATTCGTCCTTAACCGAATTACGGCCACGATTGATGTTTGCAAACCATCGATAAACAATAGTCCTTGATGCTTCATCGCCAAAAGTCGAATTAAGTTCATCTGATGCACTGTTGTTGGGTTAATCCACGTCTAAAGTTGTAAAAAATAATCCATCGAAAATATTCACGATTTAATTCCATTTTTAGATTTCAATATATTGTAAACTACACCAATAACGCTCGTATCTCAATCAATACGTTCTAAGTACGTATACCATCAAAAATGTCAAACTTTAGGATAGAGGCGTCAGCAGCACTAGTTTAGTGCAATTCCGAAATATAAAAGGCAACCCTCCTATTCATCTTTATTATAGAAAAAATTGGCTTCTCCTCCTGGAGTAGTGACAAGGCCGTTTCATCTCATCCAGCAGAGATGGTTTTGGTAAAGATATAAAAATTCGTGTAGCCAAATTTACCCTTCACTTGTCTATATTCCAAAAGACTGTCCCTTGAAGCAGAGGTAAACAGCTTGCTTCATGTTCGAAGGGTCAGTGTTTGCTCGATGTTATTTTAATGATATTGGCTACCAATTAAATTAATTTTGCATAATAATTAAAAATAATTGATATTAATAAAATCAACTTTGAATCCTCAAAAGGACCTTCCTTTTATCTTTTTGAATATTTCATAAATAGTGATTTGTCTAGATAAAGGTGTAAGAAAGAAAAAATGTAGGCCTTATGGTTATTGTAAAATATAAGTGAATTAATGATAAAAAATTCCAAATCTGTGAGTCTATTATATTCCCTTAAAATTTTTTTTTATTTTTTCAATCTCATGAATACTTTCAACAGTTATTTGTTTATGTGCTGTCAATAAAGTCGTTCATTTAACAATTTTGACATGTTTTCCAAATAGATTCACATGTCAATTCATCTTTTGAAATAATCTTAATGAATTCACATTATTTTAAAGGAAAAAATTTAAAATTTTATTATTAAATGTTTATAATCTTCCCAAAAGTCTATTTTATATCGTCCTATTTTGAAATTCCCTGGGATTATAATTGCAAATATATCTATTTGTTATTAAAATTGAATTCATGAAAGCAGAGAGAAGAATAAAATAAATTGAGAAGAATAATTTTAGAATAATTTCAATTTTAGGAAATTCCCAAAAGAAAAATGAATGTTATTATATCCTGGAGCGAGAAATCAAAATTATTTAATAAATAATTGTCTCTTATTAATATTGAATTAAAAAAAAAAATATTCTCACATTTTATTTAGATCGAAAAAGTTTGAAAATTTTAAATAAGTTCCGTGTAAAAAAATGTCCCCATAAAATCATGAATCCTAGAAAAAAATATACCGAGTTCGCGTACCATGTGGCCTTACGTCATTATTTATTGATTGGATGGTTGGATATGGTGCAAGAGTGTGAAAAAATTGCGCAAAATTTAATCGTGTAAAAATGTCTGAAGAAAAGATTTAAAAAATCGTCTTCCTGAGGAATATTACTTTTTCAATAAAAATTAAATATTGAAATCATATTTGGTTAGGGTTGTCTAATGAAAACCTGCCCGAGGATCGTAGCATTAAGCAAGTTTGTTTATAGGGAAATAGTATAAACTTATTAAATAATGCGTATGCACAATGGAGATCAAGGGGCGGTAAAGAAAATAAAAAACAAGCCAAAATGAAAAAATAATCAAGAGAAATAGAAAGAATAAAAGAAAATTGCTCTCAAAAGTCGAAGCATATCCCTAAAAAAGATGTTAAATTTCACTCGCTCCTTTCTTACGCCCCCGATATTGAAAGGACGAATTTTCGTATCCCGGATCTTTATATCGTCAAGGGTGAGGAGGTATGCAAAAATGAAATTTTTGATATTTTTATTTATTTTTTTAATTCAAAACGAGTAGTTTTTGAAAAAATAATCAAATTTCTATTCTGATACTTTGAATTTGGTATGAATAATAATACCCAATTTGGATTAGTAAAAAAATGTTGAAATTCAGATGTTTTATTTTTCTTAAAATATTTGGTTTAATTTGCAAATGAAATTCTCAACTGCTTTTTCGAGAGATGTCATTGATGCTTAAATGAGAAGTTACAGTTGGAACATATGCTGATCTCTCTCCCGACGTGGGAATAATTTCTACTATCTATCCTAAAAGAATCAACTCTTCAGCTACTGACACGTGCTGACCAAATAGGGATGCAAAGGGAGGAAAAAAAAGAAACTCCCTCCCTCTCCAATGTTTCTTCATATGCTCTCCTCACTTCACCCACCCGAACAACAACAAAACCGATAGGAAAAATGAAAAATATTTGAACACGTCGTGTCTGTCCGTTATCGGGGCAACTTAGGGGTAACTAACCTAACCGCTCTTTTTTTTCAAAAGAAAAAGAGAGAAAGAAAGAAAAAAATTCTTCATGAATGGAGGTCTGAATCTGCTGTCTGTGAGGGTCTGAGTCAGGACCTCTCTGAACGATTAGCGGCAGGCATACACACACACACACACACACTCAAACATACAAACATACATGTGCACACAGAAGTTTTAATTAAAATGACTGGTTTGTTAACGGGCCATCTGGTTCACTCTCTTAGCTATGGTCGTCTGTATATTTGCTTCAATTTGATGACACTCAGCCATTTGAGATTGCATACAAACGATCCTGTAAGATCGTTTTTTATTTAATGTTTGGCATAAAATTGAAAATCCCCTTCTAAGAGATTTTAATTTTAATATTTAAAAAAATATAGTGAAAATTAATCCTAAAATTTTATTAAGGTTATTTACATTCAAATTTTACACACCCTTTTTTTTGAGTTATTTAATTATTCTTTGATGAAATGAGAACAATTTCCCCTAAAAGTGAGAAAATATTAATTTCGCGATCTTATGATATTTACCTTGTAAATTGAAAAAATGAGGCACTCGTGAGAGTCGAACCCATGTTCTCCCATGATTTACGCCCATGGGTGATTGAACGTATAAACTAAGCACCCCCCCCCCCCTTACAAGTTTAAGATTTTCAGTTGACTTAGACAGGAATAGAGAAATTGGTCTAAAATTCACATCTTTAATCGGTTAGTTAGTTTACCCGGATTGAAATGAATTTATAATCATAGTAATGAACTTAGAAAAGGGATATGTGGGTTTAGTTCGCACTCAAAATGAAAAAATTTTTATTTTAAATGAAGATGAAATAATTTGAAAATAACGAAGATATTAAAAAAAAAACTTAAAGTACACTCCAAGGGTCACTTAGAATTTTTTCATGATGAGTGGATTAGGATCTCACTGAGACGGTAGCTGAGTAAGCTTTCTAAATAAATTGATATAATCTTTAGCAAAGATGCATTTTCCTGCATCATTTAAAGAAAAGTCAGATTTCGATATATTGAATTTTTTTTGGGAATTTGAAATTTATAAAGTAAAAATGTTATAATTCGAAAAAAAAAACAAATGTGTGAGCTTTACTTCAAGGCTCTGGGCTCACTTTTAAATCTTTGCTTCTCTTAATAATTATTATATATTCTATTGGTAGATAATTAAAGTAGAAATTTGAAATTTTTTTCTTTGCTTATTTATAAAAATTGCCCATTTTTTTAAGAGTAAAATAGGCAACTTTAAATTTGTTAAAAATAGCCTATAATTTTGATTCTATATTTTGTATTGAATCAAATCAAAATTAGTATTTGGTTAAAAGAGATAATAATATTTTATATTTTCGCTAAAAGTATAAATTTGCTTAATTTAACTTAAATTAGAATTTTAACAAATAATTTAAGACATCAAATAAAAGGGAAAATTATTTGGTTACATTTTCTAATTATCAGACAAATGGATTATTTATTTAAGTATAATGGGACTGGCAAGCGAGTAATTATTCCGAGAGAGGAATTCATGCTGAATATATTATTTGACAACTCCCTATTGCACCAAGTTTCAGGGATATAAAGTTGGTTTAATGGCCTCAGTTCAATATGCACGAGGTCACAGCATGCCTGTCACAAATACTCCAAAATTTAATCAAGAGGAATTTTTTTGACAACTTGAGACTGCTTTGGAAGCAGCAACGAGTCGACCCAGTTCTCTTCTCTAATTCAAATAAAAAAAAAAAAAAAAAAAAGGAAAAAAAGGCCAAGGATCTTACCAAAATAGATCTAAATTTTTTTCCGCCCGCATTCACCCAATTCCAACAAATTGAGAGGAGGCGAATCACGAGGTTAAAATTTTATTATTAAGGAGAGAAGGGAGGGAAAAGAAATTTATTCAAAGCAAACAAGAAAAAAGAATTTTCTAGTTCAGGGAATTTAAAAATAAAATACAAAATTTTATTAATTTCCTAGGATTAGGGATGATATTTTAATTGTTAGGTGGGTGACAAAGATGTTAAATCACTAACTGGAGCTTTTATTAAATAATATTTTGGTGTAATAGGGTGTCATTTGGAGAGAATAGATCAAATGGCCCCAAAAGACGTCAATGATAGTAAATTTTATGCCATCTATTTTTTTATATATGAATTATTTGATTCTAAAAGGAATTTTTATAAATATTATTTTCAAAATAATTTTTTTATACTTTTTTTGGGACATATAAGAAAAAAAAATGACTTTTATTTACTGGAAATGAATTTAATAATTATTGAGGATTAGGAAAATACCTTGTTATTAAAAGTTATCATAATGGTTACTTGTATAACATTCAGTGACTTTTTTAATCTCTAAAAGGAAATTTATATGAGCAATTTTTGCGATTTAATTTTGTTCTTCTTTTGAGAAAAAGAAATTTAACTGCAAGACGACAATATTTTACATAATTTGTCGTTTGACCATCCGAGATATCGAAATTATGAATGGAAATTTGTAAACTGAGTGAAATTTTATGTAGATATGATAAAACATTTGTTCAGTTAAGTAACCGACATACACTTATTATTAAGATAAAAGATCAGCCTAACCACAGTTTCTTTAGCATTTTGTTTTAACCTTTATTTTTGGAATATGGTTTAGTTAAGCCTCATCATATTAGAGCCCTAGAGGGGTCTTTTGCAACTAAATTTCACCCAAAGATTAAAATAAATATTCTAAGTTTATTATAGGATACTAAGAATTAACCTAAGAAAAAAATAATAAGGCACTTTATCAAAATGAAATTTAATGAAAAAAAAAAAATTATTTCGGAATATGAGAATCAAAATAATAATCATTCAAATATATAATAAGAGAAATGGATAATTTAATAATAAATAATAATAATTTTAAAAAAATAATAATAAATAAATAAATAAAATTCACTAAAAATTAGTAATTTACTAGGAATCTTGATAATAAGCAAATTGTATAAAGTGTTCACATCAATAATTTGTGGAAATATAAAACCAAAATCTGTACGCATAGACTGTATTTCGAATTGTTTCTTATCAAATAAAATGTATGCAATATATTTTTTAATTTAAATGTTATTAGAAATAAATATATGTGCCCTTTAGGTCTTTAAGTTCGAAATATTTGTTCAAAATATTGTTTCGAGAAATAGGAATAATATTTTTGGCTGTTTAAATAATATTTAATTTTAAAATAAACCGCAGAATTAATATGGATGATAAAAAAAAAATGGAGGCAAATAATAAAAACGCAAAAAAAAAAATCACTACACAATTAATGGCGTGATTCATCAATAAAATAAAAAATAATTAAGGATTGAAATAGAAAATAAAGAGAGAGGGAGAGAAAGATGAGAGAACAACTACTTACCCCTCTCCATTGTTGGCACTAAGAAGTCGATTGTTGTGAGACGTGAGCTGTATGAGGATTCCCGCGGGACTGGCGGCCCGGAGCTCTAGGGGGTCGGCGGCTGCCGCCCCGCCTGCCCCACCCGGCCTTCTCCCACTACTAGCAACATCTACCTCCCCTACGCT
>JAAAKE020123982.1:0-15104 GCA_010014785.2 Anisolabis maritima
ATTGCCATTATGCAAGGTGGTGTTGTTGTTCAAACGGGCACACCAGATGAGAAAATAAAAATGCAATATTTTTTCAAAATTATAATTCAAAATATACGGTATATGGAACATAGATACCAATTAGTAATTTGGTTTTTAACATTAATCTAGAGTGAAAATTCTTGATATACACAAAGTAACATATTAATATAATTAATATACAATTGATCTAGCTAAACTAAAAACAAATTGTAAATTTTTAATATTTTTAAAATTCTTTCCTAGAAATAAATTTAATGAAAATACGATAGAATCAGAAAATAATCTAGGGGGGGATGGAGGGGCCAACAAAATAACCCAAAATGAAACCCCAACAGGGTAAATTTCATTGGCTTAAAAACTGGTGATTGGGAATTGACAAGAGTGCACGATTCACCAGGGGCAACCAACCGGGAATGTTTTTTTATAATTAGAGGTTTATAACTGATAATGGTTATTTAAAAAATTCTTTAATGTCATTTTCTGCCCAAATATGAAATACCTTCTTTAATTTTACTTATGAAATAGTATGGGAATAATTTATTTAAATTATTATATTCATATACTTCTAAAGTGTATTTATTATTAAGAGTACTAGAAAAAAAAAGTTATATTTTTTTGTTAGTCATTTATTGGTAGAATTTAATGGCCAACTTCTAATTATTTTTTTTTATTTTTTTTATCTTTTTAAGGTAAAAAACATAAATATATGTAATTAAATAAGGTATAGTCAAGGTAAAAGGAAGTCTCTTAATAAATAAAAATACCTTTGATACCGACTGTAATTAAGTTTTGTTTTACATTTAATTCTTTAAACTCTTTGAAATTTAATTAAATCCTTAAAATAGTTAATACAATTTTGTAAACCATTATATGGAATTCATTATCCAGTTCACACTTCCACGCTAGCTAGTGATGCACTTAAAATAGCTAATGATTGCATTCCTTAAAATAATAGAAAGAATCTTTGTTTACGTAAAAATATTTAAGGAAATTCACGCCCGATAAATCAACTTCCCAGCATAAATATTAATATTAAATGTTTGTCCATATTTAAAAACAAATCCATTGTATGCTGCGGGTTGTTAACTAATCTTAGGAGGCTCCTTCATTTGAAAGCAAAGCTCTCTTTTATCCTTATCTTTTCGGATTCCGAAGAAATAGGCGTCGAGCCTAGAAATTTATATTCTGATTCTTTAACCCATTTCGTTGATATATTTATTATTTGTTATAGATCTAGAAGTAGGTTCTTCGTCCTAATATATCATTTATTGCTTAGTAGGGATTAGAAAATCAAACCTCTCACTAAGTTTTTTTTTTGTTTTGTTATTCAAATTTGAAAATAACTGATAAAATTTCAAAAGAAAGGGATTGAAACAACGTCAAAAGGATGAACTAATTATATTATCTATATGTGAATAAATTTCAGACTTCAGATTATTTTAGATCAGCTCAGGGCTACAAAATTCTCAGTGACTCTAGTCCTAAGAGTGCTGAGACACCAGGCTATATTTTATTAAAAAAATTATAATGGCCGTCACAGAACCGACCGACATCCCAAAGGCTATAATTAACTATATTAATTTGTTCAATTTTTCGAGTAGATTCATCTAAATGAGGCCACAATTTATTAAATGGGACTTCTGGTATATGAAAGGGAAACAGGAGAAAAGCGAGCTGCTTGATTTGTACAACGATCAGATGTTAGGATAATTAAATCGCAAATAATAAGATGGGTCTGACATATAGTTCGGATCTGAGGGTTTTTAGGGGGGTGGGAAACCATTAGATAAAAGGCTGAGATAGGTAGATCATGTTGAAAAAGGCCTCTAATTATTCTTGTAGTAATAATAGAGATGTTGGGCTCGAGGTTTTTTAGCATCAAAAGTCTTAAGACCATATTTATTTAAATTAATTGGATAACTATGATAATTTAAATAAATTTTATCACCCAGGTCGGGTAGTAAACCAATGACCTTTATATCAAGGCATCTGAAGGGACTGGGGCTGAATGAATTTTAAAAATTTAATTTTTCATTTTCAAATTGTTGAAAAAGAATTGGGTTGTTTTTATTTATTTAAATATATTTATATGACTGTTAGATTATTTTATACATTCAGTAAATTTTATTAAAAGATATCCGGTCCATTAGCCTAGTCAAGTTTGGCAACCTCCAACTGTATGTGTAGGAGTACCTGTTGATGGTAAAAAAAATTGTTCTAGATTAAACATGATCTAGGTCTTTAAAAATATCATTGGTAACTCCAATTTTCTCTAACATTTCATGATATTATTAAGAGGAAAATATTCTTTTAGATTTTGAAATTTTTTTTTTATATAAAAGATGGCAACAATCGTTTGTACTGACCATTCAACTTCAATAATCTCTTCAACAACCGATTTGGAAGTCTTGTCCTCCTACTGTAGTTGAGATGAAGTTTTTTTTATTAAATGAATATTCAAGGAGATGTAAAATAAAATTTTATAAAGCTTTGACACATATACCTATATAAAAATAATAATCATTAAAATATTTTTCTCTAACTTGTTGTTTAATTCCTTAGAAGGATTTTTTTTTTACTTTGAGTATAATTTATACTAAAAAAAAAAAATTATAAAAATGCTTAATGTCCGGGATATGCTAATTATAAATACTTAGTCACATAGAATTTTATTACCGGGAACAAAATAATTATATGAATAAGATAAATTTAAATCATTACACTCTGGATAAAAGTAATGCTAAAATAATTCTTTTAAAGTATAATTTAAAAAAAAATTAAACTGAATTTATAATTTTTCAAAAGTTAAAATAGGAGAAACATTATTTGAACTGAGTGATTTTGATGGTAATTTACAACTAAGTCGCTATCATTGATTGCAAAACTGTTTCATACAAGCGATCTAGTGCCGCCCGGCTGGATGTAGAAATTAGAAGCAGAGAACTAAAACAGCGGTAGTTGCTTAGTACCTACCACTGCAAAAAATGCTAATTTCTTCGAATTTGTTGGTAAAAATTAAGAATTTGAATAGTTTTCTCATTTTTACTTTCTCTAATCTATATATATATATATATATATCTAATCTATGAGAAAACTATTCAAATTCTTAATTTTTACCTACATATATATATATAGAGAGAGAGAGAGAGAGAGAGAAAGTATTGCAATCGCAAAAAAAAAAATGAAATTTCAACAGAAATACAAGTTTTGAGGTCCCCTGAATCTATAAAAATGGTTTGTCTATGTGTGTTTGAGTAGGTGGGGGTAACTACAAGATATCTCAGAAACGAAAAATGTCTTATTTATTATTACAGTAGGATGTTAGCCCCGGTCAGAATGCCAGTCCGCTTATTGGTTAAAACAACGACAGATATTTATTTATTTAAAGATTTTTCACGAGGGGCTAAATTTATCATACGATCTAGATATATACCGGTGTGAGTTTTGTTGGTGTGATCAAACGTTCGGTGATCTGGAGCAAAGGAAACACACCGATGCACCGGTGATCCTGAGTACGACTCCCGGGGCCCTAGGTCGCTTGATCAGCCAGCAAAAATTTACACGAAATATTATTAAAAATTAAATTATATTGCCACCGATTAATTTAAAAAAATATGGACGGAATTTATATGGCCTCTGATACGGAAAAAACCTTTTTCAAATGCTGACAGTGTAATTTTTTATTCCCTTATGTTATAAATATCTCCAAATGGTTTTTAAATAAGATAATAAAATATACTATTGAATATTTAATAATAGTAATAATATTTAACTGGATAATGAAGGAATTGTATGAATTTAATGTAATTTTATTTGCAAAAATTCCTTTTATGATATATATATTCTTTTACATATTAGGGTCGTTAAATAAAACCATTTTAAAATAATTTAAATATATTATAATAAATTAATCTATATATATATATACATATAGGTAATGAATATATTAAAATATCTATAAAATTTCCACTTTGTATTAAGATATACTCAATATTATAAAATTTAAAAAATTCCATTTGTACAAATTTTTTTTTCCAATAAATATTTAAAGGGAAACGATTATCTTAATTACCATCTATATTACTCACACCACTAACGATTACTAATACTTTTTATCTATCTTTTATAAGAGTCTAATTAATAAATTAACATAATTACTTTTTTCATTTAAACTCTTGACCTAATCATAAGTGCTAATAAGGAAAAGCATTTATGATTCAGGATGAACTAAATCATCATCACGCAAAAGATTAATCAATTATATTTAAAATTATATTTTTAATTTTCAAATTCATATTGTATTAATCACTTTATATTTACAAACTCAGACCATTCGAGAGAACGTACCTGAATCGCGGCTTTTAATATAAAGTATACTATAATTTTTGTTTACTTTTGAAGGTTTCAAGGAAAAAAATTAAAAAAAAAAAGAAGAAAGTTGCAAAATAATGCCTATGTATATAGGTTCTACACCTATTATTTTTGGTTTACTCTTATTATACTTGAAATTTTTATTCTCTTTATAATCATTCTGAGAAAATAAAAAAATTTAACATAATTACATTAAATATTTAAAAAATAACTAAAAACTTCATTTCCTAACGAAGGACATTTATATTTCCGTTGAAAAGTAAGATTGGAAAAATTTAACACGATTGCATTACTTCCAAGTATCCAAACTAACTTAAAACGCCATTTTCTATCTTAGAGCATATTAAAACATTTATTTCCGTTGAAAAATAGAATTGGAAAAATTTGACACATTTGCACTACTTCCTTTTATAAGTATTATTATTCAAAAAACGAATAATTTATATAAAAATAAATGGTGGGTATTTTTTTTTGTTGTTTACTAGGTGCAGATCGATAAAAAACAGTATTTTTATTTTTCTTGAAAATGGCCATTGTTATTATCATTTCATTTTCGAGGCAGCTGAGCTGCGCTCTGCTTGCCTTTTAGTTTTAGTTGCGACTCGAATTTCGCAGGTTCATCTCTTCTTGTATTTAGGGCCATTTAAAAAGTCCATTTTTTGCTATTTTTTTTTTTTTTTTGTTACTCTTTTGATATGTGACTGAATATAAATTGACAGCTCATGCCAGCCTCTCAGGCCTACCCACTCCTGGGGCTTATCTTAAAGGTATTAATTCATCCCTTCTTTATTTAAATTATTATTACAAAAGATGTTTTTTTGTTAAATATAATATTAATATGAATATTACTTCGTATGTTTTGCTTATTAAATATTAAAATATTTTAGCAGATAGAATTTCTTCCAAGAGAGAGCGGGGAGGTTTTAACCCCAATCAAAACATTTTTTTTTAAATTCTTTAATAAATTAACTTCATTAAAATTATCATTAAAAAAATATATTATTCTTTTCAAATTTTATTTCGCCACAATTTTTTTTAGTCCATATAGATTTTTAGATATATATAATATTTACAATACAATGATCCAGGAATATATATTTATATGAATTGGTATTCAATTGATTTAAATAAATTTTCATCGGACTGCCTGCGATCCGAACCCTCACCCCTTGACTTTTAAGGTTATAAATACGAACACTGCCAATATCTTTAACCTCTCGGCCACGGGAGAGGGTGGGGGTGGCTATTTGCTACCCTTAGGCAGAGATGAGTTCCCTCTCTCAGTTAACTAAAAAAAAAAAAATAATTTATATAAATTCATTTTCAGTGACAAAAAAAAAATGATTAATTTTTTCTATTAATTTTATTAATATTTTTTAATTCCATTCTTATTTATAAACCCTTATCCAAATAGAGATGTCTAAGGCTATCCCGTCCTTAAACAGATATTTTAATATTACTTTCTCTTACCTATTTATTTTTATTTAGAAAGTCTTGTTATCGCGAAAGAAAATCGATCTCAAAATTTCAATTGGATTAGATTTTAATATTAACGCCATGGTATTTTTTCAAATTTAATAGAATAAATACCTATACTTTTAATATATTTTATATGTCATTTTTAATTATTATTAATTAAATGAAAAAAAATTTAATTAATTTTTAATTAAAAATTTTCATTAAATTAAATTCACATATTCAATTTTTTTATAGTCAAATATTTAATTACCCCCCACCCCCGCAACAAACAGGTTAAATGTGTTGACATTTGATAATTTTAAATCCAAAAGAAAATAGGCATGGGTAATTTGTTCATAAATAAAATATAATATAATTATTTAAAAACTTTAGGATCACAGACGAAAAAATATTTAATTTTTTAGAGTAGAGAAACAGCATAAAATAAAATTTTTTTTGGGTTTTTTCGACATCTAAAGCTATTTAGACTCCGCCTTATTTATTTCTACTAATTGGTAGCCAAAATAATATAAATAAATTTTTGTCACTTAGGACGGGAAGCGAACCAGTGAACTTTCGTACGTGAACGTTATCCTCTGCACTAAAGGACAGAGCATATAAAATAAATGAATTTATATGTTGTTATTATTTTCTAATTTCACTGGAAATGCACTCCCTTGAGGCTAAAAAAGTGGTTTCATGAATGAGCTCTTCCAAGAAGCTTTCATTCACACTTTTCAATTAATTTATTTGAAATTAACTACACTATATGGGCATACATAGCCTACTATAACAAGTGCATTTTTTCTACTCTATATATTCAAAAAATCTTATTTTTAATCTTTAAAAGTTAAATAAATTGCTAGGACCAATTCCACAAAGATGCTGAAATAGTGAAAATGAAAATTTCAATACACAAGTAAACGGCTACTCCTAGTAATCGGATCTGTACCACAAGTAGATTGAGATATATTTAATTATGAAATTTCAGCTTTCTATTTACTCATATTGGTCGATAGGTCCGATCTCGATAAGTCAATATAATATGCTCCCCATTTCTAATACCGGTAAAAAATAATAGCATGTAAGCCCAAAAAAGACTAGAATTTAATTAAAATAAAATAATATATGCTCTCACATACACAATCGAATAGTTGAAATTAATTAATAAAAATTCTTTAATTTTAGTATTTTTTTTTTTTTGTTTTGTTTTTTTAATTATTTTAAAATGCTTTTCTAGAAGTCCTTGTCACTTATAGCAGAGGTAGAGATAAGGCTTCATGATCTAAGTGGTTATTTTCTCGCCCACAGTCATACAATTTACTTAAATTATATTGACCTATTCTAAATGGCCTCAAATGCCGAAAAAGAAATATTATAAAAACTGAAAAAATTCAATTAACTTCCGGTTTTATGGTATGAAGTAAAAAAATTTTAAATCTATACTTTGGATTTTCTTCGGCATCTGTAAACGATATAATATCATATATATTTCTTCACCATACAATGAACCAGGTTATTTACATCAATCGATTTAAATAAATTTTCCTCGGCCTACCTGGGATCCGAACCCACACCTCTTGGCCTCTATATTAACAATGTCAATATCTATAACCTCTTGGCTACGGGAGGGATTTAATAGCCACAAAGATAGACAGACTATTTTGCAAGACTTATTTTTTAAACTCAGCGGATCTCATAGCGTGTATTTACGTTGAAATCTCGGCACCTATTTTTTGCGATCGCAATACTTCCCTTATACTATATATTATATATAGATACTAGGTAAGAGAAAATAAAAATGCATATATTTCTGGCGCACATGTTTGCTACTGGCGCCAGCGAATTTAAATATTAAACCATCAGTAATTATTTACTAAAATAAAAATAAAAATATTTCAATAATTAGCATATTTTATAATTAAAAAAAAATTATCTCTTAAGAGAAAACATTTTTTTACTTGCTTTTCATTATCCGTTACTTGTGCTTAATTTCATGAGCAACCGGGGCAAAGTTTTTATTTTATTTATTTATTTATTTTCTTTAAGAATGAATATTTTTCTAAAACTTCTCAGAAAAAAAAATAATATTTAAGATAATTCATATGAGTTGTTTAGTTTTTTCCCCATTCTGTCTGATCTATATTTAAGTTAGAAATAATTGTTAGTAATCAGCCTTTCTATATACATACACGTTATTGAGTTTTTTGACTTAATTGAGGCCAATTGACACGGATGCGATGCGCATAAAAAATAGTCGACACTTTAATGGAAGGACATCGTCCGTTGCCCAACAGGTCTTAAGCTCCTCTCTTTTATATCCTAGACATACCAATTGAGTCAGCATAGGTATTAATAGTCAAAATTATATGGCATGTGTGGAATTTAATTAAAGGCTCGATGACGCTGTAGAAAAAATTATTTTTAATATTCCATGCTTGCAAACTTGGAGAAGAAAGTTATATATACATATCATAGATGGATTAAAAAATTACAAACAAATTTTTTTCATTAAATATTCATAAATTTAAAATTAAAAATAAATACTCTGGAATGTTTGATATATTCTAGTTATTAATCTAGTCTAAAAGATATTAAATAAATAATGCATGGGAAAAGTTTTTTTCACATATTTTTATTTTATCCTTCAATTAAAGATCTCTAACTAATGTTTTATTTATTTAGAAATGACCGATGATTAATTAACCGCAATTTGTTAGCATTTCATTTTAGCTATAAAATCAGAATCCACAAAATACATTAAAAAATCTGGAGGGAAGAGAAAGTAATGCGATGTGCTGTCACACCAGATTCTTTCGTCGACATTTTTTTCTAGTATATGAGCATCCAAGAGATAATAGTGATGCCACCATTTTTTTCATGAGTCAATATAATCTCGAATTTTTGCCCAAATAAAAAAAATAAAATTATTATTAATTGAGGATTTATAACCATCTTTGTTGAGAAAGGCCAAGCGGCGCTGCACCTCGGATGGGTGACCCCGAGGAACAAGGCTGTTGAACGCCCGATTCTGATTTTTCTTCAAATCTAATTGAATATAATATAATCATAATGTTCTCAACAAATGACTAAATTAAATAAAAAAATTCAGCATTTAAAGGTTGTTTCAGTGACACAAGCCAAATATTTTGACGTGAGCACTTCTGAAATCATGCATTTATTTCGGTAGCCCACTGAGTTCGAAGGTCATATCGGTTACTGATATCATATGATAACTCGAAACTATCTACATTTATCGTTTGGATGTTGCTTTCGTTTAGAGAAAACATCACCAGTGGCGTAACTAAAAAGCACGGAATTTGGGGTCCTTATTTTTTTTTTAAAGTCTTCGGCTTCTGAGGGCATAAAGAAGACTCTAAACAATTTTAATTATATATTACTTACGATTCAGGCATATTTATTTATACCAATCCTATTGATTTAAATAAATTTTCCTCGGACTACCTGCGATCCGAACCCTTATCAATATTGAGAATCCCTTTGGTAGCTTTTAAAATCAAGGGATGTGACATCGGATTCCAAGCAGTCCGAAGAAAATTTATTTAAGTCAATTGGATAATATAAATCGTAAATAAATATAATTAAGTCTGATCTCAGATGGCGTAATCTCTAACCTTTCGGCCATGGGGTGAGGAAAGACCCCCTGATGAATACCTCTAAATTAATTAAGTACTTCTATCTTCAAAAATTTATCTTTCTTGCCTTTTTATTTGCCAAATAGTTAACAAGTGTAGTCAAATCCATTTCCGAAGCAGTGGATTAGCTAGAGTTGGTTCATCCGGGGCATCCCGGGGTTTGCCAATCTTACCTGGTGAAAATTTTTTTATTTAGTGATGTAAGGTATAATAAGTAATAATGTTATGGGACAGTTTTATTTCTCAGATTTATTGACTCAATATTAGTTTTAGGAAAATTAAGTTTTTTATGCGAATTATATATTTTTAAGTGCTTAGGCCCCCCCCCCCCCCGTGCCATTACTATGAACTATTCTCTTATATCTACATAACTAATTATCAGCAAAAGTTGATTTAATTAAGATATTTATGTGTATTAGCATATATATATATATATATAAGTTTTTTCGGCATTTAGACTTTTAAACGATATATAATATACAAGATTACGATACAAATTATCCATGCATATTTATTTTTATCTATTGGTATCCAAATAATACAAATAAATTTCCATCGGACTCCCTGGGGTTCGAACCGACACCCCTTTTATGGTTTTCACTACCAATAAAGGCGGATGGGCTTTGGCCTAAAGCCGATAATAAAGAAAATAAAAAAAAATACTGACAATGTCATGGCATTAAGATAATTATATTTTTGAGACGTTCAACTTTCCTCCTCTCCCCTTCTTTAAAGACGCATATATAAGTCAATTTGTTTAGCATTAATAAAAATAAGTTTCATATATTTTGTATATGAATATTTTATACTCAGTCGGCTAAAAATAAAATACTTCTGCTTCCTCCCTTGACAGGGTATGGGAGATTCGCGCCAACCAATAAAAAATAAAAAAAAAATTATTTATTTTTACTAACATACTCTGGAAAATATTTAGAATAATATAGCTAGTTAGTATAGTATAGTTGGTCCCACTTCGAAATTTCATTTATTTTTTTGCAATTGAGATTTTTTGTGGGATTTACTTGGAAAGGGAGGAAAAAGGCCAGCTTGACCTGGCTATAATTTCCTAGATTAATTTTGAAAAATATTCATTCCAAATAACTTTTTAACAAAAAAAACCCTCATTATTTGATTAATTTTCTAATTTAATTATGAAACAGTTTTTGAAACACATTTCACTCTACTATTTTTGGACTATATTGATGGCTTACCAACTTATTTTTACAAGCCATATGTTTAAATATGCCAGTTCTAATTAATATAGGTTCAATAATTGTAAATTTAATTTGAACTCTCTGAATCCTTGGATCATTGCAAGTCCAACTCAAACTCACTTTAGCTAAAATAGGAATAATTGTTAATTAAAATTTTTTTTTCGCTTATGGTAGTTAGTTCGCATTCTTTGATCAAGAAGTCGAATGTCAAGGTCAAAACCGAACTGACTGTGACATTATTTATGTCCTTCATAAAGATCGAAGCAATGACTCAAGCTTCAAGCAAAGGCAGCCAGCAGGGCTGTGACACAGTAAATAAATAAATAGGATATTTATCGCTTGGAAATCAATCAATTTCAAATTACGAATCGATATTTATTATATAAGTTATTTTTTTTTTATATTCCGAGATGTGACTGAGGTCTCAGTCTGTATGGATTTCATGTCATCGACTATATAATGAGGTAGTCTTTATATAGCAAAGGAAAATTCTCGCAACATTAAAGGGTTAAAGGGGGGTCAAATAACCCCCCCCCCCCCGGGTTATTTGATCAATTTTTTTTGGGATGAACTTAGATTTTTTTATTAATATTAAAATAATTTTTTTCATTGTATTTTTTGTGTTTCTTATAGGAAGAGATTGGTTCTGACTCCGTATTCCCCCCTCCCAATGATAATAAAATATAAAATTTCTCTTTAATATCTTAGATTAAAAAAATAAAATTTCTCTCTAATAGAAAAACTTCTAGTGCGATGTTTTTTAACTTGATAGCACCCAAACATATACTTCTATTTTAATAAAATTTGCCCATGTTCCTTGGATCAGAGAGAAAGCGATAAAATTTATTTAATTTATATTGGCTTCCAATTAATTCAGGAACCTCATTTGCCCAAAAAGACTTGAATAATTTAATTTTATCTGAATTACTAGTACTATTTAATTTAATACTGATAATAATAAATAAATAAATTTTAGATGATTTTTATTTTATCCTTTTTATAAAGATAGATCTAGTTAAACACTCTAAAGAAGGTCGTGTTTCAAGTTCGAAACATTGGGTTTTATTTATTTCTTTTGCTGCACAAGTTATTTCCTGGTAGCAGAAAGAAAGAAGAGTATCTAAAAATGTCGATGCTACTTCTTTTACTATAATCAAATGTATAAATTCTTTCTGCTAAGTAAATGAGCTTTAAAGGTTTTGAATAAATTTATCTATCATTTACTTTGACATTTAAGCCTGTACATCGCTTCATTAATAAAATATATTTTTGGCTGAAGGACTATTTTTTCACCTTCCTCTCTAATTAAAATTTCACTATTTCAAAGATTCTAATAGCTTTTAAATTTGCCAATAATTTTTTATTCAAGAAAAAAATTTATTTTTAATTATAGTGAAAGTATTACGATCATAAAAAATCAGATTTCAACGGAAATACATGTTTTAAGTTCCCCAGCGTCTATATAATTGGACCCAGCTGTCTGTCGGTTTAACAAAAGATCTCAAAAAAAGTTCACAGAGGCCTGGCGTTGTTTTATTTTATGAATTTGTTTGTGTGTATGAACTAGTTTATCATTCTTTCACTTACTCATTTAACTCTAAAATATAGTTCAAGACCTTTTATTTTCTTTGATTTATTCACTTATATTGCATCCGCTCTCGTAATTCCAGAGATGAATGGAAAGAATCAGAGACGGGCTTTCTCCTCTCTCTTAGAGGGAAAGGGGTTATTGTGAGGGGCAAAAATGATGTTGGTGGGGGCATCTTTTGATCTTTCCACAAATGTAGACTGAGAATAAAATTTTTGCATTTTATAATAAATATATTATATATTTATTTGAATTGCCAAAAAAACCCCCCCCCCCAAATTCGTCGTAATATTGAGCAAATTTTAGTGAACGGATTTTTATTAAATTTAATATTTAATAATTTGATTAGACTGGAGTTTTTTTTTTTTTTTTTTTTTCAAAGATTTGATAGAAAAATTGTTCAGCCTTTTTATTAATATTTAAGCTTCAGACAATAAAAAAAATTTTTTCTTATTATTTTATTATTTTTTTACATTTTAATTTTTTTAAATGAACATGTGTTAAAATTTCTTTAAGATCCGCCACTCAATTCAATTTATTGCTCAAGAAAGAAAAAAGAAACTATTTACTTTGAAGAATATTTTTCCTTTGCCATGTTTGTCTTTCATTCTAGACTTTTAATTATTTTAAACTAATTTACACATAACTCCAGTAATATATTCATTTTTTACTTAACAAGATCATTTTCTTCATTATCCTTATAATATTATGGAGAGGCCAAAATGAAGTCTGTAATTGCTCTTCTAAGGGGAATGAACTTCTCAGTTTCACTTTGGAGAACAAAGAAGCAATAAATTTCAAAAAATATTCTACCGTATTCATTTAATGGCGGCGGCACAAAATTAAACTTTCTAATTAATATCTTATAAAAATAATTATAATTTTAATGTGCGAATAGCGTGGCGATTTAACGTCCTTTAAAGAGATTTTCACTCTTTTTTTTTTACTTTTTTTTAAAGTTAAAAAATTTAAGAGTGAATTTCATAAAAATGAATATTTCTTTTTCTAAATATATATATATTTTCTAAAATGAAAAACCAATAATAATATAATTACTTTTTGAATATCCTATGATTTAGAAAGATTATAATCTTAATTATTTTTCCCTTTATTTCCCCTCTCTATAAGTAATTCCAAAATGAGATGCCTCTCCTCAGACCGACACATTGCTTACTCCTTTCATATGGAAGAGGAAAAATTTCTGAGTTCACTTGACTTCAGAAGCGGAAATAATCTTTGTAAATTATTTATCTTATTTTATTTTTGCTTAACACGTTAAATTGTTTTTTTTTTTGATAGGGAGAGGAAGATCCGCTTTGTATACAGCTTATTTTTAGCAGATATCTTCTCCAAAATGTCACTCTCTATCGATTTTATGATTAGTATTTTAGAAACTTTTTTTGTCTTTCCGTCCCCCTCCCCATATTTATTTAAATTAATTGGAAGCCAATATAATTTTATTGCCCTGTATGAGAAGCTATCAACTGACCCTTAGATCATGAGGTCAGAGCTCTGCTCTAAGGGACAGGGGCAATATAACTTGAATTGCTGAC
This sequence comes from Anisolabis maritima, assembly GCA_010014785.2. Classification (NCBI taxonomy): domain Eukaryota; kingdom Metazoa; phylum Arthropoda; class Insecta; order Dermaptera; family Anisolabididae; genus Anisolabis; species Anisolabis maritima. Next base: position 13,862 of record JAAAKE020123982.1, read on the forward strand.
CATAAGGTAAAAAATTTCCAAATATGAAATAGCCTATATTAACGTGGGAAAAGCTTTTCTAGGTTACAGTGACTAATAAAGATTATGGGAATTTTTGAAATTATATAAAAGATTTAAACACTAGTAAATAATTAATTAAATTTAGGAAATGAGCCTTTTCCTTTGACTTCAGAAACAGAAATAATCTTTTAAAGAGAATATATAACAATGAAAATGACATAATAAAGAATTACGTCATTTCTTGATTCTGAACATTGTATTGTATTCTTTTCCCGCGATTACTACAGACATTTTCTTACGAACTAAAGCATTATTATTAATAAATAATTAAATATTTTTATTTTTTAGACAAGATTGCACTTACAGAGCTCTTTAGTCAAAATACAAAAGGAATGAATGAATATTTTAGAACAGAAGTAGAAATATTGATTATTAGCATAAAGGCAACTGTTTTTCTTCCCGTTCTAAGCGATAATATTTATTAAATTATATTGGCTGTCAATATAAATTTATATAAATAAATATGGATGCATTTTAAATGGTTTCAGATCTCGAGAAAGAAAAAAAAATATAATAATAAAATAATATATAATAAATTAAATAAATATAATCCACTTTTTTTATATATCCATAAATGAAGTATTAGCTGCCACTGCAACTTTACTTCAATCTTCAAACTTTATCAAAATTTCTTTTTTTTTACAGTATTATTTCCTTCGAATTAAAAATTATCCCAAAAACCCTTTTAGTATATAAACAAATATTTTCCCTTGAATTTTAAATATAATTTTTTTTTTTTTTGTTGCAGACGTATCTCCGAGGGCTTCGAGGCATAATAAAAGTAAGTTTTTTGTACATAGTTATCAAAGCAAATAGTTCAGCTAGCATTTTTTTTTTGTTTGTACTTTTTCAGCAACCCTGAAACGGGATGTTTTTTTACAAAAAAAAAATTCTTAGAATAAATAAATAATAAGCCTATTTAATGAGTATATAAATATTTTCTGTTTAATAAAATATTTTTCAAATTTGCAATTTTCCTGCTGTTAAAAATTTAATTTAGATTAAATTATTTGCATTTCACAATCAGATTTCTTTAGTAAAATAATTTTTCTAATTTCAAAATAGATCGAATTTTTATCAAAGATAATTCATCTCATCGAAGTCACACCCATCGAGGGATTCAATATTAACTTGGTACCCACGACATAAGGTGTGACTTAAAAACGAATACAAATTTTTTAAC
>JAAAKE020123993.1:2114-13371 GCA_010014785.2 Anisolabis maritima
ACACCCATATGTTATATCAATGAAATAATTTAAATAAATTAAGGAAGGGAATTAAACCTCTCTTTAATATTTTTTTAGCTGTATTTTAGCTCCTGACAGAGGAGCAGAGGTAGAGGTTTCGCTTCTCGTTCCAAGGTAGAAATTCCCGTCCAAAGCAATAAAGTTATATTGGCTTCCAATTAATTTAAATAAATATGAACAGAGTCTAAATGGCTTAAGATACCAAGAGACTAAAAAAAAAAAGATGCATTTTCTTTAGAAAAAGTGTGTATTCTTTTCTTTCACCATTTAAACTTTTGTTATATATTAGTAATAATAACTTTGATGATTAAAAAAACATTTTTTACATAAAGATTCAAATTTTAACTAAATATTTAGCCGGCGGTCCTAGCCACCAAGATATTTGAGATATTTTTTTACCAGTGATACCAAGCGCTGCTGAATCTTGGATGAGTGGCCCCAAGGAACAAGATTAACGGCCGCCGGAAGTTACCGATACCAAATTTCTTCATAATATAATGTATATTTAAAAGTAAAAATGGCCTAAGCGCCAAAATTGAAATAAAAATTTAACTCCTTACAAATATTTATCCAAGATTCAACCTCTATTCACATTAAGGTACCATGGGGACGATCACTACAGACGCGTCACGTTTAAAAGCACAGGCTTCAATGAGCGCTTTCACGATGGACCACCAGACGAGGAGCAAAAAGGGTGATTCTTTCCTGAGACTTACATTAGTGACTAGCATGCTGGGTTTTTAAGTTCTTCAACAAGTACATTTACTTGTACTGGAAGTACTTTTTTTGGCAACCAGTTCCAATACTTCTTAGAAAACTGCGGAAAATCCAGTATCAATACATTAAATCTAAAAGTACTTTATGCCAAATCGTCTAATCTATTTTACTTTAATTTATTTAATGTGCCTAGAATGAAAAAATTTAATTAAGTAACTGAGTGTGGCCCTAATGGTAGTTTGTTTTTTTTTATGGTGCAGACTAAAAGGGCTTTAAAATTATTGGGTTTTTATTTTTTTCTAAGCCTAAAAGGGAATTTAACACCCACTATCGGGAATAAAAATAAAAAAAATTATAAATAATTTCTAAATTTTGTTTTATTTGATTAAAATATTAATATATTCATGTATATATATATTATACAATATTTTTCAAAAAATTTTAAAATATTAGTTGTATGTATATACATGAATAAGTCTTTAAATTTACTCTTCTGCTAGGAGGAATACAGAAAATCCAGTAATAATGAAATTGGGGGTGGGGGTTGCCGTTCAAACGCTTTCATTTACATCGAAAATTAAATTATACCACATCATAGCCAAATAATCAAACAATTTATTTCACCCAATGGTGGGGGGATTAAGTGTAACTCTCTCTCTCTCTCTCACGAAGTGAGGCTATAACATTAACTATGAGTTGTTTTGGTTCACCAATAAGTTGAAAATAAATTAATTTCAACACATTATCAGCTTGTATTAGTGGAAATGTTAAGTTTGGAATTCGGAAATCATAGAGAGCGTCTGAACAGCAATGAGACCACAACGAGCTTCGTAGCTTCACAAGTTATACTGAATGAACGATTCTAGAGCTTTAGAAGATTCACTTGATCTATCAGTAAATTGTTGTTTTCTAGGCATCGGCGGCCATAGCGTTAAATTGTAAATTATCGATTATAAAGTGGCGATATTCAATATATTCCGAAAGGACAAAAGAGTTTTTCTTGCGGGTTATTTTAGATTGTGAGTGACTTTTTTTGGTGAAGGTTCCCCGGGGGTCGCACACGTCCTCTCTTTCCGGGGTTTATGGTATGCTAAATTTTACAGCTCAAGACGGAAAACGAATCACTGACTCTTAGATTATAAAACAAGAGCTTTATCCCTTCTCTAAGGGATAGGGATTTTATTTTTTATTAAAATTTATACTCAATCAAGAACATCCAAAATACTTGGAGACAATATATCTAGACAATGTAAATAAATTTAAAAATTTTTTTAAATTAATTTTGCATTTTTATATTTTGGATGCGAAAATTTATATTGTTGGCATTGATTAAAAATAAAAAAATTTTTCATGATTTTTTCAAATATATAATTGCTCTCACCGTCCTCTGAAACAGGGGTCGGCGACATTTTATAGATAGCGGCCCAGATTAAATAATATTTTAAGATAGGTACCACATAACAATATAATTGTTTAAATATAATTTTTATCAAAAGTGACTGTATTTAGAGGTTAACAACAAATCAAGAAAAAACTTGTATATGTTGAATTTAATGATGGACGTAATGAAAAATTCATGAGGAATATAAAAAATGTTTGAGGAATCAGAAGAATAAAAAAAAGAAAGAAAAAAATCTCTTCAAAATGTTAGAAAAGAAAAATTTAGAACAACTCTAATAGAAAATCCAAAATTATTTCTTGGCCGGGATCAATTTAATTTTAAGGAGAGATTTCCCGTCCTTTGTTGGCTGTTACTGTGAGTGAGAGGAGGAGACTTTAGAAATGTTGAATAATTTTTGCGGCAAGTGGGAATCGAACCCGAGCTGGGTTGGAACTTAGATCCATACGCTTTTGCATGCCTTATTATAATTGATATTCATTTGACATTCTCAACATAAATTCATTTTGGCACTGAGGAGAGACTTCATATGACGCCCGAAATAAATTCAGGTGGATTTGAGAGCAATAAAGGCTATCCGACCATCTAGAGAGTACACATATTATTAAATTATTTTAAAATAAATAAACAGATTTTATATGAGATTTTAAAATTTCTTTTTAATAGAATCCCTATTTTGGGGTTCTTATACTTCATACATTTGGACTCGTTTTTATGTGGTCGTTAATTTTATATCAGCCTGTATATTGATTTTTAGATTATTATTCGGCGTGAAGGTCACAGATTGCCAACTCTTATTATATGTGAAATATGAAAATATTTTAAATAAGCCTATCAATCAATTTGCCGTTCTTACTCAAACTTTTCTCCTCAATTTGTTATGTTCTTGACTTGAGTTTTACCTCTATCTGTTTTGCAACATTATAATCTCTTAATCCTATATATTGAATATATGATTTTTAATTTAAATTTGAATAAACCCGAGTCCTAGTTTAGTGCCAAGAGGTCAATTCAAACCAATGAAAATTTATTTAAATCAAATGAAATTGTTAAATATATATGACAATATGACAACATATGCCAGTAAATATAAAAACCATCATCATTATTATTATATTTTATGAATTAATTAAAAGTTCAGGAACTTCTCACTTAATGACCAACTTTCAACCGAAGAATCTATTAAAATAGGTCTAAAATAAATGTAATTATGTTTTAATTTCCAACATAGGCTTAATATTTTAGTCATGAAATTTATATTGAGCTATTGGAGATCGTTATTCAAAATAAGAATTGGATTTCGGTTGAATGGTTGATCGCTATGAGAGGAGTCCCCGTACTTAATTGTTTTAATATTCTTAAGTAAACTTAAGTAAAACTTATTCATGAAAAATGAATGATATGATTTCAAACTCATTGATTTTTTCAAATAAAAAAAAAAATAAAAAAAAATAAATAAACAACAAGAAATAAAATAAAAATATAAAAAATAAAAAAAGACAAAATTTGGATCTTAATTGAAATATGTCGAGGAACAGGAGATTGAGAAGAGCAGGAAGAAGAAAAACAACAACCAGGAAGAGGAGATGAGAGGAAGCCCGGAGCTGTGAAGAAGATCATCTCGTTGACAAGCAGCAAGGGTGAGAACCAGGAAAGGGAGCAACGGGAACATCGGGAACTTCAAGAACATAGGAAAAGTTATCAGAGATCCAAAGCGTCTAGATGCACTTACGGGGTTGCTAGGCCATCCGCGTACCTGGGAGGTTGGAGGGGGACCGCCGTAACCATGTGGCGGGGGTGGCCCTTGGTGTGGGGGTGGTCCCCCTTGTTGGAAGAAGGCGGGGTTCACATGGGGGGCTGGGGGACCTTGGGGAGGACCTCCATGGACTGGGGGTCCCACATGTCCTGGCGGCAAACCTGGCCCTGAAACATAAAGCCCAGCTCGAGCTCAGTCTATGATTCAGAATCTGCTCCATCACCAAAAAGAAACAACCATCAATAGATATGTACTATAAAAGTATCAAAAGATTTTGGACTAAATGCAAATCTCATAATGTTGGTGAAATTTGTTACTTTTTATTTGTATACTGTCTTTAATAATAAATTCTTTCGCCCTGAACTTGAAATCGTCATTCGCATGGTGAACATTAAAAATTCTAAAGCTCAAAATAAAGTCCGCATGCCTATGATAATTTCAATCCGCTTAAAGACCAGTGTGAAAGGACTTAACCTCTTAAGGTAAATCGCAATGCTTGCCCAAAATCTGCTGAAACGGTATATATATATAAAATTTTGAGTGTTTAATTAATACTCTTAAGATTATTTTTATTTTTACATTAATTAATATAATAGAAGGAATGTGGATAGATTAAACGTTAAAATTTTGACCCAAACAATAAGAAATTTCACCATTTATCACGCTATTTAAATTTTATTTTGAATGTCAAAACCCTTCATGATGAATAATGATGAGTTGAACAAATAGAGGAAATTTGATAATAATTTCTAAACGATTCGACTTTTGGAGTCTTACTTTCTCTTGGTTAAAATTTCGGGCACTATAAAATCAAGTATCAAAATTCTATTGTAATGTTGCTACAGGAATAACCCTCTTTCTTCAATTCCATATATAGTTTCACTTATATTGTTTAAATCTATTATCAATAAAATTATCTCTATTTGTTTCTTTCATTATATTCACATTAAAATTCACCATGAGTCAAAACAAGGAATTAGATAAATATTTAGCAAGTTTAATATTTTATTTGAATAGCCAAAGAAATAGTTGTTATAAAGTGTGAGATTGAGTATCTTCAATGTGAATTTGTGAATAAAATAAATATATAAGGTGTGAAAGAGGAGAACAACCTTGTTGGTTTCATTATCCTTCATTTCAAATAAAAATAATGCAACTTCTCAGTTTTCATAAATAATTGAGTAAAGAAACATAAAGTGCTTTAAAGTACGAATTTTGTTATTTAATGTATACATGATAGAAATACATAATGTTGTTTTAAATCGTCTCTATTCTGGCAAAACTTAGTAAGCATTACTATATTGATGAGTTTTACCTCATTTTGAACAAAAATTGGTCTGGATAGTGAACGATAACTTATTTTACTTTATTTATAATAATTTTAATTTATGAATTAATATAATTGATTTCCTTATAATTCAATTTAAAGAACAAATTATATTATATAATTAAATGTACCAATTAATTAATTAATCAAGCAAAGAATTCCAAGCAGCCTATGGAAAGCAAATTTGTTCTATTTATTAATCTCTAACTATTCATTTCATGGTGAATGGTGTTATGAAAGAAATTTCGAAATACTCATCATTGCCATGAACTAAAATGTATTTTATTAAAAATAGAAAAATTGTTCATTTTTTAAATGAATCCAGACTTTGTTTCGCCATAATAATATAATATTCTCAGAATGTTGAGAAAGAAAATATGTAAACATCTTTTATGCTTCAAAGTAAACATTGGCTGAATTTTATTACAATTATTTCCAATTTACCAATTTGTGTGCACTTGCAATATCAAGTCTTATCTCTACCTAATTATTTTTAAAATTAATCGGGAGAGGCATTTCATCGACTTTTTCGTATACACATATACTGGTGAGTTGCAATGGTATTTATAAAAATGTTCCTGTTCCCGGAAGTGGATCAAAATTTAACCATTGTCTCTGATATTGATATAACACAACATTTTACTCGTCTTTGTAAAATCATGTTTGAATTACCACGGTTTTTAGAAAAATGTTTCACGAAAAATCCAACTACTGAAGTGGACCAAATTTAAACTGTGATCTCTAATTTTTATATAATGTATGTATACAATATTTGATTCCTCTCAATGAAATCATATTCGAGTTATCACGATATTTAGAAAAAAGTTCCGGTGCCTGGAAATAGGCCAAAAGTTGATAGAGATCTATGATTTTGCTGTAATGCACATAGGTAAAATTTGATTGATCTATCATATACACAGACAAAATACGAAAATGGTATTTTCGGTGGCCAACAGCAAGAACAATCAACATCTCGAGATCGAATTTATAGACGATATCAATACTTTCTCTATATTACGTTTATGAGAAAGTAAAAATAATCTTAACATTTTTAAAAGAGGTTTTCACAATTTTTTTCCAAAACAATAAATTAATCAGAAAATTGACAAGGTCTTAATATTGCAAGAGTATACATAAAGTCATAAAACCTTCACTTTAATGGATTAATTATATTATATTGTTGTTCTTAAATTTTTGTTCGTTAATTTTTTAGTTTTCTTTTTAACAAAAAGAAAAAAAATATCACCTTGACTGCATTTCTATCATGTGTACATCTAAAGTCATTATTTTATCTATCAAGTTGTTCTAAAAATTTCACCCTCTTCTACATATAAAAATATAAAACAAATTTGAAGTATAAACCTAAAATTAAAAGGAAAAAACCAATTAAATATGCCCTTTAATTAAATTTGTCTTGGCTTTCTTAAATATACTATTTTTGGTATAGATAAAAAATTATTTTATATCTATTGCCAATTTTGATTTTTTTTTAATGATTTTAAAAATCAATAGAATTTTTAAAACGAATTCGTTTCAACAATGGCATAAAACAGACAGACAGACAACTTTTAAAGTCTTATGTTAATTGGTAGACAAAAAAAAATATAACATCAGTATTACAATCTTTTGATTCGTCTTAAGAGATTATTAGAGTGCTATATAAAAAGCTATATATAAGTAAATTTCATAATTAATATTATGAAATTTGATAGATTTTTGTTTTGATATAGATCTCCAAATGATCTCAAATGACAAAACAAAAGAGAAGGTTTATCCTATTTATTTTGATACTGATAATATAGATATATAGATATACATATAGATATAAATATGGCATTCCATAACTCGAGTTCGTTAACCAAGACTGTTTGATGATATCATTTAGAATTGAAAATGTTTAATATCATCATTACTATGGTATCAAAATAAAGTGAAATTTTTGTCTTCGTCTACTGGTTGTCCAAGAATTTCTACCAGAGTTTATTCCTCTATAGTTAAACGAAAAAAGTCGCGTCTGGAACCCGGAAGAATCATCGTGACCACTCCTTCCAAGCCAACTTTGACGGTCATCTTGGTGTGTTCACCAAGGAGCATCACAGAGTGACTTGAAATAGGATCTAGGAACATTCAGAGTCGAGAAGAAATAGTAAGAAATGGTCACGATGAATAAAAAGTTGCTATTTCTTTCTTGGAAAAACAAAACTGCTAATAAAAAATTAAAAATTAAGGTGAATTTAAATTTAAATTTATCCTCTTATTGTTTGAAAGATAACGAAAAATTTTATAGGGAGTAATTATATCAATTATATTTATTTGAATAATTATTTAAAAAAATGAAGACACCAAAGTAAAAATCTTATTGCTGCCGAAGTTTAGGTCAAATCTAACTATCATGGTTTTATTTTTTATTATTTTTATTTCATTTTTCTTTATATTTATATAATATTGGTGGGTATATTTAATATATATTTATATTATCATTTATATTTATGTATCAACATTTTAAAAATTATTTATTAAACATTTTCAAAACTATATGAATTTAATAAAACGTCTTTGAGTTTATAAATATCAAGTTATAGATATCCTGTATATATAATTTTTTTCTTATTATAATCTGATTGTCCATTTTTCTTCGAACAAATTATATGATCTGATTCAAAAATTATATTTCATCATTTAATGTTACATCAAATTCTACAGATTTACAATTTTTATATACACATTAGAAATGACAGGAGAATCTATTGATAATGTTAGTTTTTTGAAAAAATTAAACTGGAATATTCTTGGAAGAGAGATGTTCAACATGATATTTTCAGAGCAAAAGGCATGTCCCGGTCGTTAGAAAGCTCTCTGTTAATACGAATATTATTTATTATTGGACTGTTTGAGGAATTAGAGAGTTGTGATTCACCTGAAAAGGACGAAATAAAATTTAATACTAATGCCTTTTTGCGAATGGAAAATTCCAATTTGAATTCTTTCAATGGAATCAAAAAGCGTCTCCTTGTTAAGAGTTAACGTTGATTAGAGGAAAGGGGGACGGAGCTGAACTAACCTCCCATCTGGCCGGGCGGAGGACCCCGAGGAGGGGGCCCCTGGCCAGGGGGTGGCCCCTGCATCGGAGGCGGTTGAGAGTGCGGTGGGAATCCCCCTGGACCACCAGGATGATGATGGGGCATCCCTGGTCCAGGTGGCCGATTCCAATCAGGCCGGGGTGGTGGGCCTCGTGGATCTGGAGGCATTGCGCCTGGTGGCGGCCCTCGAGGTGGACCTTGACCTGGAGGAGGTCCTTGGAACGGCTGTGTAGCAATCCAGGACAAATAACAAACAAGAGAAAAAATTATCAATCAAAATCAGAATAAGTTCAAAATACAAACAAGAATTGATCTGCTCTTCTCAAAATTTAATAAATAAATGAAAATGATATGAATGAACATAAAAATAGTAAAAGAATTTAGATTCGCTTGATTCAATATTAAACAAAGATACAAACCATTCCAGGTGGTGGTCTTTGTTGTGGTCCTTGAGGATGACCCTGTGGAGGTGGACCAGGACGTGGCGGACCTAAGCGAAAAAAATTAACGTTGATATAGGGAACTAATCATGACTATTGTTATTTTAAAAAGATGGTGGTGGATTGTCAATAATTAGTGCCTCATGGATTCGAAAAAGAATCTTCCAATTTGGCGGCGGACATGCTCACCCTTCCTCAATGACAGTGAAGAATGGAAGACCCTCAGAGTTCAGTCGACTTATACTCCACAAGTTATCATTAATAATTAATTATTAACGAAGAGAATTTGGTTAAGTCATGTTTAAATTAAACTCATCACACTTAACTCTTAAATTCTGTGGGTTACTATCGATGGATAATACTATATTAAAAAATATTTATTTAATTGTTGATGTTCCGGGAATAAATCGGGGCAATTAATTCTCAAATATTATACTCTGTTTAGTATATATTTACAGAAACAATATTTTAATAATATTATACCATGTGTGGCTAAATAAAAAATATTCATTGTTTGGGTTTTTCATCGAGGAATCCATGGGCTAGAGGTACTTAATTTATAGGTTAAAATACCCACGGGTGTAATTAATCGGATGACGTGTGTTCGACTCTCGCGAGTGTTCTATTTTTTCTATTTATTAGAAAAAATTTAAAATCGCAAAATTGATATTTTATAAAATGTATTACTCATTAATCTAAAGAATAATTTTAAATAAACTGACCGTGTTGGAATCCGGGTGGAGGATGTCCTTGATTTGGTGGTCCTTGTGGATGAGGGTGTCCAGGTGGGCCTTGATGCATTGGTGGTCCAGGAAGCCGTGGTCCTGGTCCTGGAGGTCCTGGAGGCATGCCTGGTGGTGGAGGTCCCATTCGGGGTCGCATGCCTTGCGGGGGCCCCATCATCATTCGAGGTGGATGAGCATGAGGATGAGGATTTCTAGGGCCTGGAGGAGGCTGTGGCGCAGGTCGTGTCTTCGATTGGGATTCAAACTAAATCATCAAAGAGAAAGGGATTAAAGATTATTTGAATAATAAGAATTGGATGAAAAGGAAACTTTAGCCAACAAAAAGAGCCCAACTTTAGCTAACATTTTATGTAACAATCAAAAAAATGTTTCTTTTTAAATGAATTTTCTTATATTAAAGATAATTTTTACGTCATCTCCTTTCAGCCTTAATAGCTCTTAATATTACAAGTAATCATCAAAATTTTTAACCCATTCTCTACAGAGATCTTAATAAAATATCAAAGAACCTTTTATTTATTTTTTTTTTTTTGTTTTAAGAACCTGAGAAATAGAATAAATCCAAAAAATGGAGTGAAAAAAGGTGAAATTTTTTATTTTTTCCCTTTTTAATAACAAAATTATAATATTTTATATATATATATAAATAAATAAAAAAAAAATCAGAAAATATTTCAAATTTCCCATCTTGCATCTTAATCTTCTTCTGAAATTAATTTAATTTGTTGGATTAGGCTTCCTTTTCATCTTGAACTTACAATATATATTTATACTAAAAAAATAATAAAAATATATCAAGTATTTGAGATGTTAATAATCAAATCAGTATCAGGATTAAAATAAAAAGGACTTTCGTTCAGCCAAAAATTTTTTATTAATCCTCTGTCCCTAGTTTTGGGGGTTACGCGTTTCCTCCTACAATCATTATATATATATTAATAATAAATTATTGTATTATTGAGCATAAATAGCGGCTGAGAAAACACCAACTTCCATATGGAGTGAAAGTTCTCTGATTACATTTGTTCGGCCATAAGGTGAATAGTGTTTTCTCAACAGTCCCTATTTGTGTTCAATAATATATATATATATAACAATTAGTAGGAGAAGAAGAGAGGAAAATCTTTTTCACTTATTTTGTCCTGAAGATGGGTAGACGTAATCCCCGAAACTGTTGCCATAGAATTAATAAAAAATTTTGGGCCGATCGGAATCCTTTTTATTTTATTAATTCAACGACCTTCTTTCAAAAATTTGTTTAAATTATTATAATGAACATAAATATTATAGTGTAATAGGAAGAATTTTCCCTAAAATTTAGAAAATATCAATTTCGCGATTTAAGTTATTTTACCTTAAACTCAAAAAATGAGGCACTCCCGGGAGTCGAACCGAAATTGTTTCCTTCTCTATTCCTGTCTATATAAGTCAACTGAAAATCTTAAACTAGTAAGAGGTGCTTAGTTTATAGGTTAAAACACACACTGGTATACCCCACGGGAGAACGTGGGTTAGACACCCGCGAGTGCCTCATTTTTTCAATTTATGAGTTTAAAGTAAAATAACTTAAATCGCAAAAATAAATATTATAAATATAAATTATAAAAAATATTTAAATCTATGGTAATTCATTAGCTTTGGAACCACGGGCAAATGAGAGGTTTTCAAATCGATTAATAAATCATAAAAATTTTTTTTTAAACAATTATTTTAGACGAATTTTTTATGTCATATTTTAGTTTTTCTATTTTTTTCAATTGAAATTTTGTAT
>JAAAKE020124004.1:0-15099 GCA_010014785.2 Anisolabis maritima
TAGGCCGATCAAGGTCTACCTCTCTAGATAAAAAAAAAGGTGCCATGATTTATTGAAGGGGTTCTGAAAGATTTAAGAGTGGGGATAATATTTTGATTTCAGAGAAAGTGTCAGCTTCTTGGAGGTATAAATTTCTTCTTTATGAATCCAAAGGCTATAAGCTTGGTCGACTCGCTTCAGTCATTTGTGTCTCTTGGTTACTCTAGAAAATAACTTTCTTAGTTATAATTCCTTCCTCAATGTTCAATAGTGGATTTATTAATGTAAATAGAGTATAAATCATAACTTAGACATCTATCAGACATCTCCAAACTGATTGCCAACACAATAAGCGACAATTTGATTGTACAGGCAAGAATTTATAATACAAGTGGCTGATGAGAGAGGGGCACTAAAAATAAACTCATTATTTAATTATTATAAATATAATTCAATCAATAATGTCTTTAAGGTCTAGAGAAAAAATTAAATATTTTATTAAAGTTTAATAGAAATACCAAATAAAAGAGAAAAACATTGTAAGATGTTTTAATTAAATCGTAAAAGGCGGAAATAAAAAGAAACAGGTTGCAAAATTGTTTAATTTATTAAATTTGATATTTTCAGATTTCTTTAAAAAAAAATATAAATTTTTAATTTAATGAAGGTTGAGGTTTTTTACACTACAAAAAAATAATATAATTTTTACTTTCTTTTAGTTATAGATGTAATATGTAGTGACAAAATATTGCGATCGCAAAAAAAATCGATGTCGAGTTTTTAGCGGAAAAACACGTATTGATATCTCAAAAAAGAAAAAAACATCCGAGGCTGAAATTTTATATTTAAGCTAGGAACCCGCCTGGCTTACATTTTAGTGAGGTACACTTTTTATTTTATTTTTTTTTTTTCGAATTTCTCTTAAACTACTCTAATAATATTGATTAAATATGCTGTATATATAATAAATAGAATGATCTTTAAAATGTATTTATCATTTTCCACCTCCAACTAGTGTGGAGCCCTCAATTTTGGATTTTAAGTACCCCATGGAAAAGATAAGACCCGTTGTCATAGTAACAAAATATAAATATTTTTAGTTTCTATGTCCCCACCCCCCGTGGCCGAGAGGTTAAAAATACTGAAATTGTCAATATTGATTATCAAATCAATATCAACCTTAAAAACCAAGGGATGTGGGTTCGGATCCCAGGCAGTCCGATGAAAATTTATTTAAATCAATTGGATACCATTTAATTTAAATAAATATGTCTGGATAATTAGTATCGTAAAAAACAATTAATCGTTTAATGTCTATATGGCTTCAGATGCCGAAAAGACAAAAAAAAAATTATGTTTGATAATAAACGGAATTTAATTGCAAATTTATTTATTAATTTATTTTTTATATCATCATATATTGTAAGGTATGGCTGTTAATCCTTAATTAAAAAAATAATAATTGTCGATTTTAATTAATTAATTTTAATTTTTTTTATAATTTTAATAATTGGTTAGTACACACAAACGAAAAATCTCTAAAGATAAAAAATACTAAAATTGCGAATCAGCTGCCATGGGGGCCCAAAGCCAAAAATCTGGTGTTACAGCATATCTCACAATTTTCTTTCCCTTAGGTAAGAGAAAGTTGTATGATGTGCGGCTGTCACACCAGATTTTTAAAAATTATATTTATTATTTAAAATTATTTACATACCAATTTTGGTTTCGAGCCTAACTGCCATCTCCCCCAAGTGGTATGTCCTTAGAAAATTGGAGGGGGTCTTTTTACTTTATTAAATTTGGAAAATAGATCTCAATAAAATAATTATAAAGTAAAAATCCCTTTTTAATATAATATAATATATATTCTCCAGGTTCAAATTCATTAAAGTTAAAAACCTCCCCAATTTTCTAAAGTCACACCACACTGGGAGATGGCAGTTATGCTCGAAACCAAAATTGGTTAAAAATGGTTAAATAATAAATAAAATTTTTAAAAATTATTATTATTTTTTCGTACTGAAAAAAGCTAAAACTCTCACTAAATTGAATTCAGAGTACTCGGTGAGTGTTCTATAAAAATTTTTATTTCTGTTAAAATTTGTAGATTCTAGATATTTTTTTTATATTAAAATTTTTCTGAATAGATGATAGTTTTTATTACAAATTCGAAAATATTATAGCCACGGGAGTGCAAGTGAAAAAAAAAACAGGACGCGAAGGACGTGAATATAACAGAAAAATGAAAAACAGGAGGGATGAGAAACCCCTGGGGTTTAGGTCTTTAGTTAGGCAACAAGACAAAATATTTTAATATGAAAAAAATATTTCTTTTTTCCCTTAGAAGGCCGCCATAATTAAATGTATACTAGGGATACCAAAATAAAGGAACGTAATCATATTAATGAATTAATTATATATGTTCATTATCACAACTTGCCATGGGAAATTTCTCAATATTTTGGAATTTTTCTCATCTTTTCATTAAATAAAATAAAGAAATTTGTCCAATTTAATTTGATTCGAAAATTTATATCAATAACAGTGTGATATTAAAATTTTTATTTTTTCGAAATAGACAACAAATTTAATTAAAAAAAAAAGAAAAAGAAAATAATGGTGCACGTATAAAAAAGACCCTGATTTAAAATATATTTACTATAATCAAAATTAAAATGCAACAACAAATTTGCTGCTGGAGCGGCAATCCTAATATAATTGAAGTGACGTGTTTTTAGCCTTGAGCCAACAAAGATCGTCAACTCCAGCAGAGCAAACAGGAGCGTATATTAATAATTAACGGGAATGGTAATTAAAAAAAAATATTATTTTAACTCTATGATAATATAAGAGAAAAAATAAATATTAAACAATGGTTCTAGATCAATTAGCGAGGTTTATAGGAGTTAAAGTTGATGAGAGTGAGATGTACTTTTCCTTTTTTTATTTTATTAAAACGCATTTTTTAATGGAAAAATTTTGTGGGTTTAAATATTTCATGATACTTAATTAAAACAATGATTTTATATTCCAAGTAAAGTTATGTTAATTATTATGTAAATGAATTTAAAATTGTCGAAAAAATTGTTATCTAGAATCATTGTAAGAGAAACAAAGAGGACTAAGTTATTTATTGATAATGTATTGTTAGAAAGTATTTCATTCCGCCATCTGAGTATTGTTATATTATACAAGGCTTATATAAATCAATAGATAATATATAGACTTTCCGACGATCAGGATCTCCAGGAATGGCGTCTCTAGAGATCCCGGGTTCTAGTACCGGACCACTAATTAAAAAATCTCAAATATAATATTATTATTTATTGATTTAGATAAATATATGTAATAATGATAAAATGGTAATATTAATTTTTTAACAATATTTTGAATAATTAACTTAGATCTCTTTGTTTTCCTTTATAATAATTCTAGATAATAATTTTAAATGAATGTGGGCAGTATAAAATTCTATTAACTTTTTTAAAAGAGATGATAAAATAGGTTCTCCCTCTTTTTTCTGTGCGAGACGAATTCAGCTAGATATAATGAATTCTAGACTAGGGCTGGAGCAAACCGGTTAAAAAATAATTTTGAAGAAAAAGTGGGAAGGTAGAACAGGATTCCCTCTACTGGGGAGTACTAATATAATAATCCATAGAGTTGGAATCAGAATTAGAACTTATAATTTTCGTCGGTGACATTTGACTGGTATTGGAGCTATTAATTAATTAAGAATAAATTTGTTGACGATTTAATTAATATTTTTCACCCCCTTGGAGGTTGTTATCTGTAAATGGTTTGATTCAGTATTTAATAGAAAATAAGTTACCTCCATTCTTCTCTAGGAGTTATTGAGTAATTAAGGAAAAAGTTCATGTCATATATATATATTTTTTTTTTTTTCATTTTAAATAAGTTGCCAGCTCGTTCATATTCATCTGAGAATTTTATCAATAGGGATTTATATATTCTTTTTATTAATATTTCACTCAATTTTCTATCTGTTTCCTTTACTGTGCAAAGAGGCATCACTTTTCGCAATTCTCAATTTTACCCCCATATACGGGGGTCAAAAATCAAATTTACACAAAATGCAATATATCAGAAAAAAATCCCGTAGAATGGCCTTGGTTTGAACCTGAGATATTCAAATGCTTCCTTCATCTTTCAAATTATATTTAAATATTGAGAAATAATAAATTGTTTGGCTTCCTATCGAAAGATCGAGTTCAAAAAAATTATAGCATGAAATGTCAGGGGTTTACTGCTGAGTTAACAACACTTCATTATTGATCCTCCTTGGTATATAAAATACCATAAGAAGGTTCAATAATATTTAAAGAACCAATTTTTTTTTTACCTTAAATGATTTAGTTGTTGATAAGGAATATAAATATATTTTATCGAAGTTGAATAATTTTAATTATAGTATTTCGAATTTCGTCACGAGATATTATGACGTTTTTTTTTTTTTTTTTGGATCGGGATGGCGTTTTATTAATGTACATATTATAAATAAAATACCAAGGAGTTTAAAAAAAATTCATTTTTTTTTATAATGCAGGGATGAAAAGTTGGCCAAAAAAATTTGGTATTTAAAAAGTTAATGATGATTCGTTCATTTGGAGCTGCTGCGTGGAGTACGCGGAGAGTTTGAGTACAATTTCGGGTTAGAGCAGGAGCTGTAATTAAAATCGTCCGATTTAACTGAAATAAACGGCATTCGTTTGCTAAATAAACATAGTTTTTAATGATATATTTATTTCTCTCTATCTCTCTCTCTCGCCTTTTTACTTTCTTATAACACTCGAAGGGAAAAAAAATAAAAAATGTAAGAGCCCTATATTGACTGTTTTTTACCTGTAAAATATGTTTAAATAAAAACAAAGGATCCGAAATGTATTATAAAAAAAGATTTAAAAAAACCGAATTTCTTGGATTTAATTTTGACATGAAAATAAATAAGTCCATTTCTTTGTTTTTATATTAAAAAAAAAAAAATATTAATTTTCTCGTTGTTAATCGCTAGCCTTTTGATGATAATGATTATTTTTTTCACTGTGAATTGTGTGTAATTTTAATTAATAAAAGTGGAACAAAAAATAAATCAACTTTCATTCTATTCTATTTAAATGTTTGAAACAAATTAAGAGCAGAACCGAAAACAGCCAGATGATTTTCGTTGATATTAATTGAAAACTCAACGAACCAGCCGAATGTATTTTTATTAAACGAAGAGTAATTGGTCAAGAAATTAATGATAAATTTAAGAAAGTTGTTTGTTATCGAAACACATATAGTCCAATGAATTGAATTTCGTTCATTTTACCGACCAACCGAAGATAAAGTACAAAAAAAAATCTAAATTGAACTGATGTTATCAAAATTACTTTTTTTTTGGAATGATGTCTGTGTGTATTTCTGTAATAATTTCTTTCGTCCACTAACGGACCATTAGGAGAATACTACATTTATTCCTTAAAAAGCATTTTTTTTTTTATTATTCTGAAAATAGGCCTCCCGAGTAAAATTTTATACAACACTAATTTTTGGCAATTTGGTTAAAAAATTATTTTAAATTGCAATTGCCGGTATGCATTAGGAATTAGGAAAGCAATTCAATAAAGCAAAAAAAGAAAAACAGAGAATGTAATTAATAAAACTTTAATTTAATCATTTAATGAATATTAGATTTATATCTATTAATTATAGGGGTGCGGGTTTGGATCCCAGGCAGTGCAATGAAAATTTATTTAAATCAATTGGTGTAAATAAATGTGCCTGGATAACCAGTATATAATTTAATTGTGATTGTTTAAAGTCTATAAGAACTCTAATGCCGAAGAGAATTAAAAAAAAAAATTTTAGGCAAAAAACCCTGTCCCTTGGGGTAGAATTAGGGGTTGAGATACCTATCTCATTTCACGTTCTAAAGGGTAGTAATTCCCTGTCCTACGCGACAAAAATGTATTTAAACTGGCTACCAATTAAATTAAATAAGAATAGAGTCAAAATGGCCTTAGATGACGCAAAGAAATTGAAAAAAATATAGGACAAAAAAAAATCTTTTGTTTTTATCTCTCCGATACTATTATTTGTTATTTAACGGAATTTAAACATTTATTATTTTCCATTATTTCAATAAATCTCATCTCACAAAAAGGGGTGGAATGATAAATGTACTCTAATTCAATTTTTTTTTTTTTTTTTGTGAATTTTCAGAGATTTTTTTATTACTTTTTCTTGAGCTATGCCAGCCAGCATCTGACCTCTCTCTATCCCAAGTGTAATAAAAGAATTCCAGAAGCTTTTTTTTTTTATTATTAAAACTTGAGTTTGAAAAATTTATTACTAAACTCAATTTTTAATAGCTTATGACGTTAGTTGTGGAGTAAGTAAGAAAAACTTTTGTTTTATTATCTGGTAGAACTCGATTTTTTTCCGGTCAATGAGAGAGAATATTTGAATTTTATATAGGATGGATCTAATTTATTTAATGAGTAATATTATAAATAATTTTTTTCTTTTTTTGGGATAGAGGGGAAGGGGGAATTAAAAAGTTTATAATACGGATAAATTTTTAAATTAGTTACGATAGTGTAGTTTTATTATATTATAATATATAATAATAAATTTCCATTAAAAAATATTAATTTAATAATAAATTTTTCACTGGAAACTTTTTTTACTTTATATATATATAAAAAATATATATTGTAGATGTAGGTCCGTAAAATTCAAATTATTCACACTATAAAATCTAGAAAAATACAAAAAAAAAAAAAAGGAATTGAAGAGAGGAAGGTCCAAAGGGTCTACGTATAATAGAATTCAAGGTCAGATGATGTAATATAATAATAAGAGGCGGGCGTGGCATATTAGTACCTCGGAATGGTTATAGGATAGCATATACCACGAGATATTCCTTTCCCCAACTTTTCCCAAATGATATTTCTACGAAGAGCAAAAAAAAGCCAGATCTAAACTCTGCGCAGTCTTTAATTAGCTACGCGAAAAAACGTCCAAAAAGCTTGCTGTCGGGGCTCTCGTTGGTCCGAAATTGATATCCTTTAACTATCCTTTGTTTTATGGGATAAAACCTTATCACTTTCACTACAAAAAATATATATGTTGAACCGAAATGAGAAAAAGAGAGAAATACCTTCGACTCAATGTAAACATTTAGACAAAAAAAGATAAGCAAGCGATAGGAGTTCGTGGAATTTTCTCTTGTTTGATATATACATAGAAAAACAAATATATGATATTATTATGCTAGGGAGAAAAGGAATAAAGAGAAGCGCCATTTTCAACAGATGGCCAAAGTATTATGAAATTAAATCCGAATGCTATTCATAAATATTAATATCGATTGCTTTGGAGATGAGAAATTATTAAGGCAGGATGATGAGTGGAGTTGAAATAAATATTATTTCCTGATGATGTATTGTAAATAATTTCATTATTATAATTTACTTTCTCTTAGCTATATATGTAATACAAAGTGAGAAAGTATTCGAAAAATTCAATGTCGAGATTTCAACGGAAATATACGTTTTGTTATCTCAAAAACTAAAAAACGTAGGAGACTATTTAAGCTACGTACCCTCCTGGCTTGCTCCTCGAAGCTTTTCAAAAAAATCTACTAAAGAGTATTATAACTTTAGTGATGTATTTGTTTTCAATATTCTCAAAATTCAGTCTAACGATTTTGATTAAAATTTATAAATTAATTATTCTGTAAATCAATTTATATGTCAAGTATTATGGCATTTATAGAAATTATAGAAAATCGCATAAGGATTCTGCTATAATATAAAATTCGAAGTTCGTAGTTAGTGCAATTAATTATCTTGAAATTTTATATTTTTCTAAGTAATGAAACATGTTGAGTTTTATTTCTTTTCTTTTAAAGAAACTAAAAAAAATCAATTGAACCTATTTTTTCCTACTTAAATTATTGATGATCCCTTCTGTCGGATTTTGTGAAGACTTAGAACTTTTTCGTTCGATTTTTCAATATATATAAAAAAATTGTTTTTTTCACAAGTTCGTTTTTTATTAACTTTCTTGATATGTGCGTAATGGAAATAGCGAATAGTAATCTATGCCACTTTTATTTGAAAAGTTTTTCTCTAAATTTAATAATAAAATATTCAAGAAAAAATGAAAAGGCATGCGATTTGGAATTTTAAACTAAAAGTTGATATATTGTAAAATAATAAATAAAAAATTTAAATATCATAAAAAATTTTTAGACAAAAAATATTTTTAATTAGGAAGGAAGATAAATAAATCCTTATTTTTTTATTGAATAATTCTGCTGCATCCTTCATTCATTATTGGAAACATCACAAAATACAATCTTGCCCGTTTATTCAATAGAGATATAAAATTTTCTTAGCATTTCAATCTCATTCATTATAGCACAATTGAATGCAGATTGAATGAATCAGTTTTGGCTTTAGTGAATGAGATTGATATGCTAAGAAAATTTTATATCTTTGTTGAATAAACGAGCATTATTTATTTTATTTATTTTCCAACAATGAATGGATTGCTACAGGATGCAGCCGAATTATCCATTAAAATTTTTAGATTTTGGAAATAAATGTGGGAATATGGATTTATTCAACTTCTCTCCTAATTAAAAATATTAATTTTTTTAATATTTTGTAGTTCAAGTAGAGCTAAATTTGTTTATAGCAATATAGAGAAACAAACATCCCTATAAAAATATTCATATCATGTTGTAAAGACCTTAATTCGCAAAACCTCGTTAATGTAAATTTTGGTATGATTACAAATAATATCTCCACTCTCTCTGTTACCAAAAATTTTAAAAAGTATTTTAAATATGGCAAATATTTATAAATCTCTCTATCTTTTCACTAAAACGCATTAATTTATGTTTCACTCAACGGATAATTTAGAAATATAAATTATGGAACATGAAATATCAATTGGATTAAAAATTTTCTTGACGTCATCATATTAAGAAAGTGAAAAAATAAATATTTTCATGAATCCAAATACGATTATTATTTTCATTTGTCAGAAACTTCCTCATAAAAAAAAATAAATAATTAATGAATATAGATGAGAAATTATTGTATATTCATTGGAATAAATGAATGAAATTAAAAGGATTTCTTCCCTAATGGCTCTAGAAACGAGAGTGGTGTATCGGTGAAATGTTAAGAAATAAACACGATTAATAAAATAGAACAAATCAAGGTGAGTTCAGTAAATGCAAAAAGAATTTGCTGCCTGAGTTTACGTGGCCTTTCGTTTCCTTCTCTCCGGAGGCATTCGAGGTCGGAGTTTTAAAATTTGGCCAAATTTCAAATTAATTTGTGAATGTAGTTTATTTTTAGCGATTATTAATCATACAATATTTATTACAAAATCAAAGAACAAAAAATAATGTATGGCCCCTGAATTCAAGTGGCTTCAAGGAAATTTACTTAAATTTTACTTTCCCGCACTATTTTAAATAATAATAAGGAGAAAATATCGGGATCGCGGTCCTATAAGATTTTTAAATATGATAAATATTTCTAAAATTCAAAAAAATTTGAAAAAACTTTAGAAGCTTAAATCAAGGTACCCCCTTCGCGTCTTGAAGTTTTTCCAATAAAGAGTAATAGTACTTTACTGATGTGCTTTGTTTTTTTTTTTTTTTTTTTTTTCTAAATCCTTAAAATCGGTTCTAAGGATTTTGATTAAAATTCATATTTCAAAAATTTTTACGATGTTTTGTAAACTACTAACCCTTATCCCCCCCCCCCCTCCTCCTTCCAAAAATAACAAACTGTGGACTCAAAAAATCTGGTGTAAAAGCTTATCTAAGTAGATAAGAGAAAGTTGTTTGATGTACTAATATCGCACTAGATTTTTTATATTTATAAAACTATTTCATTTTCGTTTTAAATTAAAATTATTTTTAAAAAAGTTATAAAGGTGAACATGCAGTTTATACTTTACCCAATGGGGTTCGTTTCAGAAGTGAAGTGAATACTAATCGATTGATGCTTACCTGAAACAAAAAAAAAAAAGAATATTAGAGAAACGATCTATCGAATTTATATCAACTGACAATATCAAGGACAAGGACGTATCGAAGGGAAGAAAAATGGTTACAGAAATTTTTCAAGTTTTCATTAAGTATAATAAAAAAAAAAAGTAAAACAAAATTTCTCGGTGTATAAAAGTTCTCGAAAAAATGTTTTCTTATATTGGGGAATATTTTTTTAATATAGATATATTAAAATGCTCCTCTCCTCTTTCCATTCACAATCTAGTGAATTATTACATTATAATATATTATTTATTATTTTCTCAGTTAATTTATCCTTTGTTGTGATGAAAGATGTATAAAAATGAAATTTCATTTTCTTTTGAAAGAAACCCTGAAATGAAAAAAAGAATTCAACGCAGATCCTGTGCCATAGAGGAGGAAATTTTTTCTAAGATGAAAATTTGAAATTCATTACTACCATCCCTACCAAAATGAAATGCACCAACTCCTTTGTTTTAATAGATAAATAAATGTAGAATGAAATTCAAAAGGCCCACCAATGCGTTTTCCTGTCTGTAATTACTGTTGTTTTTAAAAAAAGAATTTAAAAATTTTTCATGGAAATGCTTTGAGGAAGATTAGAAAAAATATTATGATTTCTTTTTTTAAAACAAGAGAGTAAATAGAGGTAGTGTGTACCATTCTTTTGAAACTCACTATACATTCATAATGTTTTAAAATTTATTATTTTTGAATTTTATGTAAGTCAGAGCAAAAGAAAAAAAGAATATATCCAATTTATTATGCCAGGCACAATATTATAAAGTCAAAAACAAAAAGTAGGAATTTCTTCTAATAAATATAAAATCCATTTTCTATGGAGGTCGGGTAATAAACGTTTGGAGATAAAATCGCTCTTTCTCTTATATATATATACTGATTATTCTCTTCAACAGAAACTACAATTAAATTACAAACTAACGATTCTTCCTTAAAAATAATTGTTAGTATTGCCACTTCGCTGCTCCCAAATTTATATATAGCATAGCCCTGTGTTAATGAATTTACCATCGCTGAGTACAAATAAACCTTGTTCCGAGATCTCTCTTCTCCTTGTCCATTAAGGAATTACCATTTGAGAACTTTCCATCGGTCCCGACTATTCCTGTTATATCAGCTTATTAATTTGATTTACCAATTGAATTCTAATCCCTTCCCAAAGAGGATTTATGACAAATTCATAAAACATATATACATTTTGCTTTCTCTAGAGAAGAGTGGAAGCTTTTGTTCAATTGTAATCGGTTAGATTCCCCCTCCTCTCTCTCTATCATTCCTACCCTTATAGGATTTGTCCTAAAAAATATTCCCTTGAGACTATATATTTCGATGGCTGTATTTTAAAACTCGCTCTTATGAATATTATAAAATGCCTTCAATGTTCAGGAAAATTTTGGCAAGATGAACTATTAATTAAAATTACTCTGTTTTAATTTAAGTAGATGTCTTTTTATTTATTAGTCCAATAAATATTTTGAATCAACCTACAATTAAATTCCTCTCTCTAAACAAATAATAGATATCTGGCTGAATGGCTAAATCTAATGGCCAAAAATAAATGAAAAAAAATTCCTACGACCACATATTATGTGAAAATTTTTTCCTTTTTTGAAACTCAGTATACTTAATTGATTAATCTATTAATCATTTATCGGTTAATGTTTTTTTTTTTTTAAGTCTTAGTACGATACATGTATATAAATATATATAGTTAAATAAATTTTCTTCGGACTGCCTGGGATCCGAACTCACATTCCATGGCTTTGAAGGTTATCAATGCTGACGTCATATCTTTTCCGTCAACTTTTACGCAGTCTATAAAATAAAAAAATTCAAAATAGCGCAAGTAAGGTTCACACGATTGCTCATACAAGCCGTGCATCCTGAGACATCGATTTCAATGGAGCAGTGAACATATAGCAGAATTTTATGTTTCATTTTCAATTCGTGCAGTGGCCGAATTTTTAAATAATTTAGACACAGAAATGAAAAAAAAAAGACAAAAATAAAATTTTAATTAAATTTAATTAATCGTGTGGGAGGGGGGAAACCATTTTTTGGTTTTTTTAAAATAATGTATTGATCAAGGTAAGAAATCATCAGCATAAATTGGTTTTGAGGTGTACGACAGATGTCAACCCCGCGCATAAGAGAGCAGATGTTTTGTACCGAATATTCATTTACCCTAAACGAGATTGAATTGTTAGCAATTTAAGAGAAATCCTTATTCCAGCCTCGATTATTGAATTTATATTATAATCTTAATAAACCTTTTTCAACAAGTGGAATTGAAAAATGTTTAACCGAAAATGTTCGTTTTCAGCATCATTATTGCCAAAATAATGAGTATCAATTTATAGAATCTAGAGAGAGAGAGCAAATGGTTTACGAATAAAGAAGAAATAATGAATGACATTTTAGTCGAAATTGCTTGGCTGGCAAGTCAAAAGGTTGTGAATGCTAAATTTTAATTACATTTTTTTCTAAGTGCTAATTGAAGATCATATCACACGTTTTGACGCCTGAACACAGTATCATTGCCTTTAAACAGCATTTTTGGTATGGTGTTGATTTGTAGTAATATGCATTTAGGTGTATTTTTTTTTTTGTAGTTTGTAAATAGTGATATTATATCTAAATATGGGTGCATTATACTAGTATAAATACAAAATTTCGACAATTTCTTCTGGTAAATGCACAATTTTCGTTTTGTCCCAATGTAGCTAGGAAGAAAAAGAATATTTAAGTGCGAATGTATTAATAGTCAATTATGTATTTGAGAGCCCTGTCCTTTAGACCTGCAGTTCCCAAACTTTATTGGGCCGAACTTTCGAAATAGGTAGACTATTTTCAAGACCCAATAATATCAGAGAGTGCATAAATTTATTTGTTTTGCCTAGGCACCCCAAATGACACACCCACTAATGAATTTTTCGATTAATTGTTCCAGAGTTCTTCATAGGTGTGTAAAATGTCCCTAGAAATTAAGAACTGCTCTGTGGTCTGTGTTTGTAGAGCTCTGGAGAATTTAATCGAAAAATTCATTTTTTGCAGTCCAAAGGCACAAAATAAATATAATAACAGTTCAAGTTTGTAGTAGATAGAAGTGCCTCTTACTACGAGTTTAATTCGTTCTGAGATTGAACTTGTTTTAAGAAACAACAAAATAAATAAATGAACTGAGGGGGACGGGCAGCTCCAACTAGCTGCGTATGAATGCAACTCGGTCGTAGTAAGAAATTCCTCTTTTCGTTTGAGTCAATATTCCGGTCGTATTGCAGCTCGAAGTATGAAAAATTCGAATAAAGGTACAGTTGTAGTAAGATGTAGTACTAAAAAATAATTAGTTCAATATCGGCAACTCTTAGGAATGATAAATATTTTTTAATTTTAAAATTTGTGGCACTCTATAATCGTGACAGAATTATCTCAAAGTGGTTTCAAAAGTAATTTTTTGTCTAGTGAGATGTGTTAAGACACAAAAATATACTTAAGCTTAAGAAAGGAGATAGATAAAGTGAATTGTAGATTTAACACCATGAATGAAGTTTATTTATTATTCTCTTATCTAGGTGAAAAATGATATTTTACTTGCGACTAATAAATTTCCTTATTTTCTGTAGGAAATGGGAAGAAAACAGGCCAACAAAAATATTAAATTTTATTTTGAATAAATCTCTGTTTGCGTTTAAGTAGAATGAATGGTGTCGTTGAATGAACGAATTTTCTTAACTGGTGGCGCACGTAGGCGTGGGCGTTTGTAAGACGTAGTTGGGACTCGGCACTTTGGACCTAGAAACCCGGGTAGGTTTGCCTCCCCGACTGGTATGCTGCTGCAGAGGGCATTCAGCCCAAGTGAATGAACGAGGAGCAGGAGGGTCGGACCCTCAGAGGGACCCTCCCCAAAAAGGGCCCCGCCGCAGCAGCACGAGAGAGAGAGAGAGAAAGAGAGCTGGGAATCAATAACACGCGTTGTCTGCCAAACCATGCCATCGGGATTAGTGGGTGCAATGCCCAGTGCAGATGCACACCATCACTACAACACGAATGCCAAATTGGTACAAGCTAGCATGTCGCAAAAAAATAAATAATAACAAAAATAACAATATCAAAAAAAAATCCCAAAAGAATACCGAGAGAGAGAGAAATTTATTTAAAATATACGTTTCATATAGATTTTAATTTTGATAAAAATAAACATGATTTTTTTTATGTTTGAAATTCAATTTAATTTTTTTTTTTTTTTAAGACAAATTTCGATCTTATTCATTTTATATATATATGTTTTTTTAATCTCGACACGTCATCAGATATTAGCATATCTATACTATATTATAATCCGAAAATGTTGGCCATGACATGCTACTGAGTGGCTATTGAGTGTCGCATCATGATGCAATCATAGACAGCAAGTCTAACAATGAGGATAGATTAGTTAATAAGTAGAGGAAAAATATATGAGGAGCGAATCTTTTTGCATTATCACTACTCCAGGGTGTTTATTCTCTGAACTATAAGTATATTGAAATGGCGAAAGGAAGTTAGTTATTTCTTATCAAACAAGTCTTGTATAAAAGTTTAAATCACAGCTGATTATCATAGATGGCTGAATTTGTGAATATATAATACAAACTTAGGATTGTAAATGATTTGCGCATGGGCACAATGACCCGAAATGTTAAGACGTCGTTCATTAAGTGCTAAATACTTTAGAGAAAGTATAGGCATAAGCGTTCGAATTTATTAAGAGCTAAGGGGGCTATTACTATGAAATAACCATTTTATTATTTTTTTTTGTTTTTTCTTTCATATGACATATCACCCTATTAATCTCCGGTACAGTATTGAGAACAAGCGTGAAAATTTTCACTAAAAATATTATTTATTCATCTCAAAAGATAGAATACTAATAAATTAATTTCATACTATTTGTAGTATATATATATATATTAGTATTCTATCTTTTGAGATGAATAAATAATATTTTTAGTGAAAATTTTCACGATTGTTCTCAATACTGTACCGGAGATTAA
>JAAAKE020124015.1:0-18204 GCA_010014785.2 Anisolabis maritima
CTAAATGTACATCACACAACTTTTTTTTTACCTAAAGTAAGGAAAGGTGATTGATATGGTGGACATAGGATTCTTTGCCTCAGGTCCCCTACGTAGCCAATAATATAGAGGCAATTTGAATTTATTTTGTTTAATAAATGAGAAGTATGGGTCGCATTTTGTTTCTTTTCCGAAAGATAAAAAAAATTATTTTATTCGAATAAGTCTGTTTAAATGGAAAGAAAATTTAAAAAATTTATGAGATTTTTAATTTAGCGAATTTAAGAGAATTGTATTTGGCTCTTTTAAAAGAAGAAAATTAAAAGAGAATCGGTGTGCGCAAACAAGATGCGCAGGGGCCCATCATGGACCAATTTGTAGAGGAGTCTTTTAATTGAGGCCCCAACACAATTGTGAGTTAGAAAATGATTAATATATCTTAAAGAATATATAAAAGGAGCTATTCCTATATGTATATATGTATGTATGAATGTATATATGTATGTATATAAATATTTTTTCGAAAACGGCTCTAACAATTTTAATGAAATCTGGTATATTTATTAATTATATTTACTAATTCGGATGCGAGGAATCGATTATACTAGGTCTCATCATTGGGAAAATTACTGTACCGATTAGGATTAAATTTTCACTATCTAACAATTTTAATGAAATTTGGTGTATTTACTAATTCGGGTGCGAGTAATCGATTGCGCTAGATCATCTTTGGGAAAATATATTTAGGGTGTTTTTGTTTGGTGGAGTCTATTTTTTACGAATGACCTTATCTTTAGATCTTATGTCTAATTGCAAAGGTCCTAGCTTTGAAAGGTGTCTATTATTGAATTTTTTGTCCATTAAAAAAAAAAAATCCCAGCCACGCTGGGACCCCATATACTTTATTATATATACGGCCAATTAAATCAATATCATTAGAATAGTTTAAGAGAAATTCAGAAAAGGGTGAGACGGAAATATTTCTAGGGGGAAGGACGAAGTAGAGAAATTTTTAACTTTGGTAGGTAAAAAAATTAATAAATAAAATGCAGTTGAGAGAAGTAACAAGACGATTGAAAAGTAGTGAGGGGACAAAACATAAAGAGAGTAGAAAAATGGCAGTCTTGGCTCGGAAAACTCGTAGTAGCCATGTTTTATCTACTGGTTCTCAATGTTTTTACTCTGTGGCCCATATGTTTTGGTGCCAATGAGTGTATGTGTTAAGAAAATAACTCAAAAAAGAAAAAAGTTCAAATTTTATATTTAAGCTATGTATCTTCGTCGTATTCGTCTCGAAGCTTTTCAATAAAATAGTACTTTTTTTTAGTTTTTTTAGATTTTCTCAAAATCATCTGAAACGATGTTGATTAAACATTAAGTGTATAACAATAAGAGAGAAAGAGACAGAAAGATAAATGGTTGGATATGCAGAAACTTTGGAAATATAATATAACTTATTATCATAAAAATTACATGAAATTTAACTTAGATAAATTCTAAAAAATTATGATTCAAGATTTCGTAGATCAAAACGGAAGATTTTATTAATTATTATTTAAACAAATTTAAAAATTGAAGGCGGATATTTTATTCTTTCTACGATGATATAGAAGCCAGGTAAGTATCCAAAATTATTTAAAGGAGGTCACTGAAACCAGTATGTGAGAGGAACAAATGAGTTCATGAAAGTTACAATAGGACACTATTATAAATATATAATTTAAAGGATCTCTTTTCTCTTTATATTAAATTATTATTAATATCAAATATAAAAATTAGTAGTACCTACGGAGTTCTAATTTTTGCTTATTTCCAAAGTATGTTGGCTTTCATGATTTATATATAATTATAATTAGATTATTTCACCTTATAATTAATAAGAGTGTAGGATTGTGTGTGTGTATCGTTATCTAAGGCCAATTAGGTCACTCCTCTTCTATTTTTTTTTCTTTTTATAAAAAAATTACTTTTGTTATAAAAGAAATTCTTATTATAACTTCGACTGATGAGTAGCTCAGGTGCGGCGTCAGCACGAAACGAACCAAAGTAGAACTCTAAAGAATCAAGTACAGTTAAAAACTCGAATTTAGCAATGCATTAATTTCGGCATAACTTTAAAATATTAAATTACATTCCGCAAAATAAACTCTTTTTTTTTTTTATAGGTAAAAATTATTTTATTTTAACGTGTAATATATCAAATTAAATAAGATTAACTCTTCTTTTTAAAAAAAATTATATTTTAGAGACCACTATTTATTTAAATTTATCTATTTCAAATATTATAAATATTATAAAAACTTCAAATTTATATAAAATTATATACACTAATAGAAGAAAGCAGAATAGAAAAATTTTTCTTAATTTTAATTGATAAAAGAAATAAATAATATTATCAATAAATACTTTTTGCGAAAGCATATGCGGAAACCATAGACAAGTTTTAATGAATTAATTAATTATTCATAGACTTATTTTAAGACTTCTAATTTTACAATTTCATATTATTGTGAAATTCTATTTGAATCTCCTTAAAGTATTTTAATAGATTTTAGGAGAGAGGTGCTTTGAAAAGGGATATCTTTTGGAATTGAAACTATAGTTAATATTTAGAAATTTTTTATTATTTTTAAAATCGTGAGGATGATATATGAATTAGTTTTCAAATTAATTATTTTCATTTTCTTACAAAATTTTAAAAATATTCCTTATATCATAAAGGTTTAAAAAATTATTTGTGATTTTTACTCAATTCTAATTTTAATTTTTCGTAGTTGTTTTTTTTTTTTTCATTAGTTTTACATATTTTTAAATTTTATAATGGAAAGTTTTAATCTCAATATCTGTCGATGATCTGAAGTTGCAAATATATCACATCTCGGAGAGCAGAATAATAAAAAAAATTTTCTTAATTTTATGTATTTATAATGATTTTTTTATTTAGTTTCTTATTAATGGTCATATATTGCCTTCTTTTTTGCGAACATTTATGTAAAAACATTCTAAAAGAAAGTAAAGCTTTTCTTTTTAAAGTTGGGGCAAATTTTATATGTTCTTTTTAAGAATAAAATTATAATAAATCATAATAAAGTTTTACATTTTTTAATAAAATAATATATAATTTAGTCAAATTTTGTTTTAAGAGGATGCATAATTACCTACTTGAATTATTGTATGTTGCATGTTTTTGTATTTTAATAGCAATGTATTATTATTTATATAAAGAGAAATATATTATAAAAAATTATAAAACAATTAAAATAATTTCAAAAAAAATATTTTAAATAAATATTTAAAATAATAAAATTATTAAAAAATAATTTTTAAAAAAGAAAAAATAATTATTTATAGATCTAATGTTTTTTACCTTAAACTCGTAAATCGAAAAAAAAAAACTCTCGGGAATCGAACCCACATTCTAATTTGGTACACGCCTGTGGGTGTTTTATCCCGCAAGTGACTCATTTTTTCAATTTATAAGTTTAAGGTAAATAACTTAAGATTGCAAAATAATTTTTTATCTTTCATCTCTTTAAAAGAATAATAGTTATTATTTAAAGTTTATAAAAAACTAAAATATTAACAAGATTTCTTATAAGAGATCTAACTCTCTTATAAGCATAATAGATTCTATGTATAATATTCAAGTCTGAATGACAAAAAAATAGATCATGGCTTTAGAGGGTGAGAGTTTGGACAACCTAGAGCGTCAAAGAGGAGCGGCAAATGGCCATATTAAGAAAGAAATTCTTGTTATATATTATTGTTGAGTATCAAGTAGTGTTGAGAATATATATTTAAAAAAATACTTTTTACAAAAGAAAAACCTGATTGAACAAAAAGGTCTTAAATTTGGCGTAGGGGATGGATCAAAAAAAAACAAACAAAAGTTTGGGACTAAAAGCCAGTTCTCTAAAAGTTGGGGCTAAAAGACTTTAAAAGAAATTTTTTAAGTTAATTCTCGAATTTCTACTTTACTTTTGAATGGGCTGAAATTTTTTCAAATCCTCTTTTCTTCATAATATAGAAGAAATAGAAACAACAAATGAGTTGGAAAAAAATTCACACTTCACTAAAAACTGAAAGTCACATTCTTTTTATTAAAACTTGATTAAATAAAATTATTTTTCCAGATCATTTTTCATTCATTTATTTTAAAAAAATATACATACATAAACACATATAAAATTAATAATTCAACACATAAACAAACTAACAAGTGCAAAAATATAAATATAGAATCAACATAATAAAAAATTTATAATGGGTATCTTGCGTCTCAAAAAAAAAAAGTCACAAATAATTGGGAAACTTTGCTGTCATATATCAACAAACCCATACGACAAATAAATAAATAAATGCATATATAAATCTTTATAAAATAAACTTTAAAAAATTAACAATAATGTTTATTTTATTCTATAAAGCATAAAGGATAATACTTAGGTCAATTTGTTAAAAACACACTAATAACACTAAATTTTTTATTTTGAAATTTCTAAAAAATATTTTATCACTTTCTGAAGTAAAGCCTCGAAACTTTGACGTCATGTTAATTAGAATGTGAATTGTGTGCACCTCCCGGATGAAGTGGATTTTGTCTGAAAATCCTTAACGTCGGTTGTCTGATTGATAAATCCAGAATAAGTTTAACAAAACTAATTTTTTCACTGCATTTCGCTGAGTTAATGATGAATTTTTATAACATATATCAGTAATCATATTAAGTGATGAGTTGCAGAACAAGAAGCAATTAAAAGGGCAAGTCGGTGAAAGGTGATTTTGTTACACAACTGGATTATTTTTGAACTCAACTGGGAAGTTTTACTATATTCAGAATATTTCATGAATTCCGGTCTCTTAAGCTTGATTTATTTGATGTGAAGATGAGAGGATTCAAGCAATTAGCACATTCTAATCCAAAATTCAAACGTTGTCTCTAGGGTAAAGACAAAATAAAATGCAAAAAGTTCAGGAAACTACAAGATCCCAGTCTTTGATACATGACTGAAGAAGAGATAGTTTAGTTATGACAGGCACTTTAGCGAAATCCATAATCAATCGAAACAAAGAAATAATGACTTAGAGATTTGTCTATTAAGTTGGTGAAACTTATAGGCAACTATGTCGAATATTTGAATATTTAATAAGATTATTTATATAATCTAAAAAGTTCAAAATTTGTAAAATAATGCAGAAATTAATTCAGAATGAATTTACACATCTAATATGTGTTAATATGCGATTCCAATATTATAATCTGAAACCCTTCAAGGTTAAACAACATATATAAATATATATCAATCTTTAAATTCTGTCATTCCTTGGGCATATTGCTCTCCTTACAGGTTAAGAGTGTTTGTCCATCGGTAAGTCTTTATTTAAAACATTTTCATTCATTTTCTTTATTTTGTGTAATTCGAGGAGTGTTACTGTGCCCTTAAATTTTCAAGAAGACTTACTTCAGTTCATCCCAGTGGTATATAATGGAGTTTTAGGTTTGAACATTCTCAGCTGTCTGTCTTACAAAATCAAAAAGTAAAAATGTGTTAATTTGTATCAAATTTTGTTATCTTATATGTACGGATTTAACTATTATAAAAATTTATTTTCAGTATTAGCAAGTTTTTGCTTTGATTTAGAGACACCTGTATAAAAACAACAAATTTTTGTGCAAAGAAAACACCTATGGCCCGGATAGGCTTGAGATCCCGGGGAGCATACGATCACTTGAGCTAGCAAAAATATTCATTAGTAACTATTAAATATATCATTGCAACTAGTTAATCCGTAAAAAATCTCAAGGCATTAATATCTAATAAATAGCTCTCAATACTATTTAATTTTAATTTAACTTATCAAATTACAATTTTTATTTAGACCTTTTAGGGCTCATTAAATCATAATATTTGTCCCAAATCTACTGGTAGTGATAAAATATTTATTTATTTAGGAGAGGATTAAAATTTTTTTTACAAAAAAAAATTTCTCCACCCAGAATAATCCGTGATGTAGATTAACCAATTTCTATTTTTAAAATTAAAAAAAAAATTAGATGGGATATTTGAAAAAAGGAAGTATTTTCTAAAATTGGTTTAAAATAAAATTTATTACTCGAATTTATTATAATTGAAAAATTTCTATTTTATATATTACACTGATAATACAAATAACGTATCAAGGGCTTTTGTGTCTAGAGGCAAAAAAACTAAATGGTCGTAATAAATTTTTTCCAATGAAAAATTACTGTTCGTTCTTTTTTGTCTCGATTTTCAATTTTCTCTTGTCAAAGTTTTTTCTTGTTTCATTTTAAATACTAAAATAAAAGTATTTTTAAATAGGCAATAACATATCATATTTTTAATCAGAGCGAAAACCTTGGAATATTTTAATGATAAGGAAATACAATATAATACTTGTGATAAATATTGTAATGTACAAATTATCAGATGATGTATTAATCATTTAATAAAGACTATAGGTATATATTATCTTTGTCTTATGGCAGCCTTTTCCATTTTTTAAATTTGTGATTACGTTCTGAATTTAGCTCAGAAGGCAAGGGAAACTAAATTTAGGAGCCTAATCAAAAATACTAATTGACAAATAAGAATAGTATTATAACAAACGTAAAAAAAAAAAAAAAAAAAAAAAAACAAATTAGAAATTAATTAAGAAAATTATATTTAAATTTTTTGTCAAAACATTTGAAAATATTACTTGTTTGTAAGTCCCTTAAGGGCATCCTATCGGTTCGTCTAACCTATAATATGTCGTATTTTTATTTCTTGAAAGATTAACAAACAATTTTTAATTAAAAAATAAATAAAACTTTTAAAAATGAATTGAAAGTTTTTATAAAAATACAAATTTAATCCATTTAAATTAATTTTTAAAGTAAAAATAAAACAAAATAAAAATTAACAAAAATTGTGAACAAAAGAATGTGAAATTGAAAACAGTGAAGGTGAAGAATAAACCATAAATTTATTTGTTGTCATCATCAGACATAAGACGCTTTCGTTTGGGCAGAATGGGTTGAAAATCACTATCATCACTCGAAATATTTTGTGTATCATTAGCACTTTGCAATAATGGGATTCTGTTTGTGATATTCGTTGTGATATTTGGAGCCACATAATTGTTAATTTTAACACTTTCTGGCCAAATCGCTCTCCAACATGCGTTTAAGTATAACGGGCGTAATTCAGCTAATGCTAAAGCATGTGTTACGCATTCCTTAATAGAAAACTTTTTCCAGATATCAGTTACTGTAAGGATTTTATCCTTGTCTATTGTTTCCAAAATATATTGGAATGTTCGCTTGAATGTTGCGATAATTCCTTGGTCCAGCGGTTGGATTAGGGATGTCTCATATTTGGTGGCAGGAACAAAACTTGTACATTTTCATGTTCCAACTCTGGATGGCCAGGTGCATTATCTTTAATCAGAAAAACTTTGAATTCCAGGCCTTTTTCATTTGTATATCTTCCTGTTTCTGGAACAAAATATTTATTGAACCATTCTGTAAAAATGTTAGTCGTTACCCAAGTCTTTTTATTTGCTATCCAATAAACCGGTAATGTATCAAAATCGACACCTTTCATTGCTCGAGGCTTGATCGACACCGAAAATTCTATCTAGATTCATTGAACCTTCTCCATTTTGAAGTCGATCCAAAATTTCGATTTTCGTTTCTAAAGAAATGGCTTTCCGTTTTGGTTTTGCAATTGGTTTCCAACATTTTTCTTAAAGGACAAAAAAAAAAAATTAAAAAAAACAAGTCTGTCAAAAGAAAAATACTTACCTTATTTTCTTATCGCGTTTAAATTTTATTTTATCTAACGTTGCAAAAATAAAATTTATCAATATAAAAATCTTTTACAAAACATGTTCAATTTTATTGAAACTAGACAAAAGACTAACATACATTACTCGGACAAGTACATTTACTTGTTTCAACAATAAAAGGAAATTCTCTGAAAGCCATTTGTAGAACAATATTTCTAGGGAATTATAGTTAACAGAAATAATTTTTTAAAAAATTCTAAAATTTGAAACAAACAGATTTTTTAACCGTGCCAAATCAAATGAATTCGTAAAAAAAAAGAAATTGAATTTTTTTATAAAACGTGTTAAAACAAAACCGTGCAAAAACAGAATTGGGTGTATATAAGAAAAAATTAATTAACATATCTACATACTTTTAATTGAATGGCCGGTACATTCTTTCCTGTTAAAATCGGATATAAAATAATAATTTTAAGAATCATAAACTATTTTGCTATTTCTTCTTTTTCTTTACTTGCCGTTATTTCCGTATTGGGAGATTGGGAATGAATATTTAAATCTGACATTTGATAAAGTGAGTGGAAGTGGCTGAAATAAAGGCAGTCCAAATATACCAGCCTTAACTCATACCCTGAGGTCGCCGTTTATGTATTCACCAGATTGGGAATAAAATCATAAATTACTTTCATATTGTTCTACTGAAAATCAAAAGAAGTTAGAAATGTTCTCCAACTTTCTTTTAGCCATTAGAGATCCCAAAAATAACTTTGAATTTCGCATCCTCTCCATAGGTTTTAGATATATGTAGATATTAATGGTATTCATTTTTTTAAATAAATTTTAATTTTTTAATTAATGGTTTCTCTAAATGGACAATTAGTATTATGTTCTTAATAAAGCTAAGTAGGTTTATAATGAGAAGGATGAAATAAAATTGTTATTGAAAACCACCAACTATTTCAAACAAAACTCTATCATCCGTAAAATTGTTGTTTGCTTTAAATATAGAATGAGTTGAATGAATATGTTTTTCTTTCGTTATACTCCTAAGGTATAATTTACTCAGGTGTTGGAGTATACTTAAAAAAAATGCTGAATGATTATACTTTTAATTAATGATGTTCTTTTTATTATTTAATTATTAAATAATAATTTCTGAAACTTTCTCTCCAGTTATTTGAGAGTGGATCAGAAAGGAAAAAAACTATTGGCTTTGAAAAGTCCAAATCAAATAAATGGCCACGTAGAACCTTGCTACGCCATATTTCCACCCTAAAAGAAAAATTATTCATATTAATTGTTTAAAAAATATCTAATATCGGTGGATGGATAAAAGTTTCAAAGTGAATAATTTTTGTAGCAAAAAGTTATATATTTTCAAAAATATTATATCCCAAAATTAATAGAACTCTATCCCTTCGTCACTAATCTTTTTTTGTTAAGTATTTTTCGGCTCTGAGCCCTCCGTCGATATAAACTTAAATTAATGGGTATCCAAATAAATTTTATCTCTCCATACGGACGGCGAATCACTGAGGCTTAGATGACAAAACAAAAACTTTTCCTCTGCTCTGAGGGACAGGAGAGTCACCAATCTTATTAAAAAATTTTGGGAGTGATTTAATTTTAGGAATTGTTTTTAAAAATTTATTTCTAAAATTCATCGGTTTGCTTCCTAAGGCCTTATTTTACGCCCGACCTTTAATGTCTCAAAAGAATTTTAAAAATTACAAAAAATTTTTAATTCCAACATCAAAAATAAAAAAATTTTCAAAATTTTTTAATTCACTCCATAAAATTCATTTAAATTTTAATTGATGAAATTTCTGTATTAAATTGAGCAGTTGTTCATTCAAAGCGAATGAGTATGAATGGCTTTTAAAAAAATAAATTTCCTTTCTTTAATAAATATGGTTTGAGTAAAATTTAAAATCTTGGATGATACCCGACAAATATAACGTTTCCACTAATGAAAAGGTTTCTGGGCTGACCGAAATTTCCTTGAGTAAAATTTTTGAAAAGTATTCGTAATGGAAAATGAGGCAAATTTACTTTTTTTTTCATCATTTATATGTTTTAAAAATTTAATTTAATGTATTTTGTAGTTTATTAATAATTCCCTTATTTTAATTCTAATTAATGTAATAATTTAATAATAAATTTTTAGACAGTTTGTTTTACATTTGGATGTCAAAATGAGTTTGCAATAAATTTGTTATTTGTTTACAAACTCTCCGGAATCTATCCGCCGCTCTGGAAGGATATTGTGCAAAATTTAGATTTCCACGTCAGTCTGAAAAACGTCATTTTGTAGTGGTATGTGTGTGAATTTTTTCCGCGATACAACAGACAAATATGAACTGATTTCGATGAAACATATATTTATGTTAATTACGACCCTTTCAAGACTAATTAGTTATTGGGCTGATTCGGAAGTATTACTTATTATTTTTATCATTTTTAACATGTATTTTCATATTTTACTGCTTCCACCCACTATTTATTAACCAAATTCAAAGAAAATTGATATCCTACATTACATTACTGAAACTAAGATGTTTCGAGATTGAATTCTTAAACCATACTTTAATGGAAAGGATTTTCGTATTTTATTGCCCGAAGCGCAATATTTGAAGACAAGACCCACCGGTTTTAATTTATATTTAAATTTTTTATTTTTGATATTAAAAGGGGTCAGCAAAAGTTTTAATTTAAAATTCTATCTACTGAAATGTTAAACATAGGTATAAAAATCAACATACTTGACCAATATCGTGATATTTTAAACTTTTAAACGAATGTTGAATTTTTACCTAATCATTTTGCCTTATAATACATATAAAGTATAAAGAAGGAAAAAAGAGAAAATGCTTTTGATATTCCTAAGTTGTCTATTTGTTTTTTCTAATGAATAAAATTTTATTTTAATAAAAATTTACATCTCATTCATATACTGCAAAATCAATTATCACCGTTTAATAATTAATCATTAATGCATTTCTTTATGCTTTTAATAGTTATTAGAATTTTGTGATTTCATTTATAAAGAATTACTATTCAGTCATATAATTGCGACTATTTAATTTTTACTTTGACGTAGAAACAGGCAGGTGAAATATACGTATTTTACCATTTTGTATATAATGAATATATTATATATTTATAAATTTATGATTTTTTTGAATGAAATTTCTAACTCGACTCTGAACGAAGAACTAATTTTGAATTAATAATATTTTTACCACATTAGTCCCGTCCATTGGTGAAGAGGTGTAGGTCTTGCCTCACATAACCTGAGTGACAAAAATTTATTTATATTAAATTGGCTACCAATTAATATAAATAAATAAATATTGAGTTTAAATAGCCTCTGATGCCGAAAAGATTTTTTTTTAATTTTTACCATATTTGTTTGAAGGTATTCTTGTTGTGAATCTCAAAAATTTGCATGAATATCTTTTTTGCTAAAAATTTAAAGCTAAACTATCTATTTTTCAATAATTAAATTCAACTATAAAATTATAATTATAATTCTATGTAATTTCATCTGAAAAAAAAATTGTCTGAGAAAAAACTTTTAATTGTATTTTTTCGCACGACGGTAAATGCGCTCAAATAGTTTTTAAATTCAGCTCAATAAGATAATTCTTAATTTTGCATATTATGATATTAACTCAAATTTGAGAATCCAAACTTGAAAAAAATTTTAAAAACATAACACAACCAAAGATTTGTGTAGCGGGTAGTAAAACCACTGTAATATAAATAAATTTAATGCTTTTGAAGAGAATTTGATCATTTTTAGTTGATATTTTTGTAAACGAATAATTTTTGAAAAATATATATTTTTGTTTCCTTAAAAAAAGTTTTAAGTTTCAAGAGTTTCAAGACCAATCTAAATCCCAAATTTGTTAATAAGATAAACGTTTTGTAAATAAATAATTATTTATTGTGGAGCTTTAAAACTGAGTGATTTTCAAAAAGGATATACAGGGAGGAGCAGTCTATATAATTTATTAGTAATACATATGTATTCTTAAAAATTCCTAAATACAATTAAAAATCTAGGACAGTATTTAAAATCATTTCTGAGAAAAATATTAACTTCAATGGAATTTTTTCTTACTTTTTGCTTCAAGATTTCTTCTTCCTCTTTCAGGGAGGGAATTGAAATATTGGATTTTTAAATATCAATTTAGATATTTTCCCTAGATCTCTTCATTTGTTTTGAAAAATTTTATCTGAAATTTTTTTTAATGAAAAAAAAATAATGAAAAATTTCACCTTTTCCTACAATTTTTTACAAGGAAAATTACAACAACAACAACAAAAAAGTTAATATGGAATTTCTAAAAAAAAAAATTCTATAGACAAAAAAAAAAATAATTACGTCAGTGAATCAAAGCAGACCCTTTGTGATGTTATAAATGCAATAAATTGATCTTTTTAGATGTATACTTTTTTGCTTAGCATTATCGCTAAATCATTTATAAAAAATTTAATAAAATTCAAAAATAATTTTCAAATTTTGCAAATTTATGTCCATCTTTGATTATATACTAGTTTTATAAAAAAATTCAGTATTTTGATTAATTTGTAATGATTTTTTTTTTTTTTTTGTTTTGTTTCAGATCCTAACCAGCATGGCACCTAATTTGACAAGTGCGTCTACATTATTAATAAGTGAAACTACAAAAGATGCCAGCGTTTATCATGAAGCAACTCCAGCAAATGGCGAGAGTCCAACTACACTTCGTAACATAACAAAAAAGTCTGAAAAAGTTGATTTGGCAACAAATAACAAACCCCCAGAAATTGTTTATGAATTTAAAATTGTATGGAAGAATGTCCTTGGATTTATATACCTGCACTATGGAGCAATTTATGGATTAATGTTAATATTTACCCAGGCCAGAACAGTAACATTATTTTTTAGTAAGTAAAAAAGAGAGGATATTTAATAAAATTATAAAACAAATCAATTATGTAATTATTAAATATATATTACTATAATTTATTTGTTTAACACAAGATTTACATATTACATGACCGAACCGAATTTAAATCGATCTTGATTTTTATTTTTATCAAAAAATTTTTCTTTTTTTTTTTTCTTAATTTTTTCACGTGGAAAGGAAGTTTTTTAAATGCATTCATAGAATGAAGGAGATCGGATTTGTGTGTAATTCTGCATAGTTACTCGTATCTGCAATGAGATCTGAGCGCAAGCTACGCCAGTACTAAATACTAAAATAAGAATTAAATTTGAATCTTCTATTGCAACGTTTCTTAATCTTTTCTTTACCACGGACCCCTTTTAAATTTTGTTTAGTCCTGGACTTCAAATTACTTTGAATATAAAGTCCTTAGTCGTAAAAGGTATCAAATATTCCACCAAATGGCTTTGCTGGGAGAAGATTGCAGACCCCGGGAATCCGCTAACCAAGAACCGCTATTCTATTGAATTGAAAGAATAAAAAAAATTTAAAAAAAAAAAAACTCAAAATAAAGATCCTTTTCAATCTTTATGGATTAAAAGTTTGATGATTAAGAAATTACAAAAAATAAAAGGCCAACTATACATATAGCTCTTGCTTGTAGTGTTAGTATGCTAATAAAAATTTTGTTTTTATTCATAGACATAGCCTGTGTATATTTAAGTGGTTTTGGAATTACTGCGGGCGCTCATCGACTTTGGGCCCATCGATCCTACAAAGCAAAATGGCCTCTGAGACTGTTTCTTACTATACTACAGACTATGGCTTTCCAGGTATTTGAATTATTTCTTATATTTTCCTAATATTTTCCTAATATTACTTATAACAAATTTTTTCGGTACATGGGGGAGAAGGAAGCAAGGTAGTGTCCTTGAGTCAGTTATAACTCAGGACAATTTTTGTAATATTTAAATCAAATGTCCAGAGATGGTAATATTCTGGATCCGACACTGCTGGACCCATAAATAAAATGCTGTTTTCAAATAGACTTTTGACACGATTGCAAAGGAACAATTTGACCAACCGAAACTAAATTTGAAATAAAAGAGTTTCATTTAAATAGAAACATCGATGAAGTGTTACTTAATTGAAGTTCAACATATCTCTTAAAGTGAAGAAAAAATGATCTATTTGGGATTTTACATAAATTTTATTTTAAAAATTTTTATATCTACTAGAGTTTATATTTGGGCGACTCTAATAAGGAGTAAAGAGACATCCCCCCCCCCCCTCTTCTAGTTGAAACGTGACTAAAGATAAAAAATTAATTAATCCATTTGTATAAGATCGAATATGATTTTGACGCTCATGCACATGTATGCAATTCGAAGTCAATTGGACCTTGGCAAATCGATGCAATGAATGGGTCTAACCAACAGAAATATTGATAAATAAACTCCTATTAAAGTAGTAGCGATAAGTTTTTTTTATTTCTAAAGCTTCTATTTATATTATCTTATTTTATCCATAACTCTAAATGCAATGGAATAAAATCATTCGAAATTATATTCAGTTGCTTGACAAAACATGTTAAATGTTAAAATAACTAATAACAAAAAAAGTTTCACTAATGAATCAGCAAATAAGTTTCATATATAAGGACCAGTGAAGACAGTGTGTGTACTACTTTTTAAGAAAAAAAAGAAATCGAACATATATTCTTTAGAGAAAAGAAAGATATTGGGGATTAGTGTCTAACGCCATAAATTTTCCCCTTGGTTTTTAAACATATGCCTTTCGTATTTTTTTTAAATAGTAATATTCTTAAAAAATGAATTTACCTGATAAAAAAAATTAGAATTAGATAAAATTGTGTTATTTGCTTAATGAATTTTTTGCGATAGCAATACTTTCATATATAGATAAGAGAACGTAAAAGCACTATACTCATTATTTGAGAATTATAAAAGATGAATGAAAATCGTTGATCATAATAGAAAATTTTTACAAGATCACGAAATAAAGCAACTATTATGGGCTAAAAACTTTCCAAAATTATAATTAAAAGAGAGCTCAGTTTTGATATCAATATACAATGAGACATTAGAATTAGAGATGTCCATAATTATTAAAACATCGAACGAATTTCGATGCTAGTAATGGGTCTGTTATAAAATATCGATGTTTTTACTTTCTCTTATTTATATATATGTAATATAGAGTATAGAGAAAGAAATTCGATGTCGTGATTTTAATGGAAATACACGTTTTGAGTTTAAAAAATTATCAGTCTGAGTGTGAAGAAGATATCTCAAAAAGAGGCTCAGACTTTATATTTAAGCTAGTGACCCTTGTCGCTTGCATCTCAAAGCTTTTCAATAAAATCGGCTAACGGGTATTTTACTTAATAGATGCACTTTTATAGTTTTTTTTTTTTCAGTTTCTCTCTAACGATTTTAATTAAAATTCATAAAAAAATTATTTATTAGATGATTTTTGAAATGTATTAACCCTCCCCCCCCACCCTAAATTGTTTGGGGCCCACTTTACTTAATTTGCCACTCCCAGCCCCGGCGCTCTCTCTCTCTCTCGACGGTTATTATCAGGAAGTTTTTGAAAAAATTTATTATTAACTAAAATTAAATAATTAAATTTTAACTTTTGAGGCATCCAAAATGAATTGAGATTGATAGCTTATGTACCATCAAAGTACAAATTAAGAGTAAAATGAATTTTCTTACAAAATAATAAAAAAACTTTTATTTAAAATTATACTAAAAAGAGGAAAATAACTTTTTTGCATCAAATTGTTGAATAGATATGACTAACTTAAACTAAAATCATGGATTGTTCATTGAAAACTGAAGCTAATTTCACATAAATTAAATTTTTAAGTTTGAGTCAGTGCCACACGTTTTTATTTTTATTAGCCAGATATATTCAGGAAAATAGTTATTTTTCTTATTTTTTTGTGCATTACAAGGTAAAAAATTGGATATTCATTCTCTATCTCATCCAGAAGGGATTTAAAATTTGAGTACAAGATTGTATACAGATAGAGAAAGTTATTTAAATGAAAGCTTTTAAAAATGCATAATGCAATACAAGAATAAAATCATATTTGTCTCCCCCCTCCTTTCTAAGAAAATTGATTATAATAATAATTACTTTCTATAAAACTAGAGTATAATTAACAATTTAATTATATTTTTTTTTTAATATTAGAACCACATTTACGAATGGGTAAGAGATCACCGAGTGCACCACAAATACAGTGACACCAACGCTGACCCACATAACTCATCAAGAGGATTTTTCTTTTCGCATATGGGATGGCTCATGCTCAAAAAACACCCGGAAGTAAAAAATAAAGGCCAAAGTATTGACCTCAGCGATTTGGAGAAGGACCCTATTGTGATGTTCCAGAAAAAGTAAATATGATGAAAATAATATTGTTTATTTATAATTTATTAATAGTAGACATATTTTGTTTTGTTAACAAAATAATATAAAACAATCGTCGTTTATTTCAATTATTATTTCGACTATTATTTATTTATAAACTTGAAATTAATAAAACAACATAATCAACCTTAATTAATCTTAAACACGATGATCGAAAAGTTTAAATAAATTAGAATAAAAATAAAAATAAAAAAAGTTTATGGTTGATAACTAAAAGTTGAAAGAGTACTATAATTTCTTAAGATTTTGATGGGGAATATGAATTTATTTTTTCAATTAGTTAATTAATTTCGAAATTTCATTTATTCATAAAACGAATGCAATGTATGATGGTATATTATATAAATTAAAATTCGAGAGTAACCGATGGGTGTTAGAACTAATGTTAATAAATAATAATAATAAATAATAATAATAAATGTTTTTTGCTTTAAGAGAAATAGAAATATTTTAACATTTCCTTGAAAGGGAAGGGAGGGTCCAAGTAACTTTTAAATTACAAAAACGGATCAAATCACTATGATGGTAATGATTTTAATATAATTTTTGGGTACTTGAATAGGTAAATTGCTCCTTTGCCAACCATCCCTCTGCTTAAGAGATTATTAGGTAACTTTCAGGGTATGTTAAAACGAAAAGTGGAAAATACTTGTAAATTCGGATATTAATTTTTACAAAAATAATTTATGTTTAGCTTTTTATACTAAAATATATTCTGAACCTTTGATACATAAATAATTCCGTCGTTGAAAATTCTAGTTTTATTTGAATATTTCTTGATAATTTCTTTATTTGAAAATTTTAATCAGCATTGTAATCTCAAAATAGTCCAGTAAAGTAATATGTATTTATAGGCTAAATTTATATAAATAATTTTTCTATTTTTACTTTTGATCATATTAGCTAAAATTTCTTGTAAGGAGATTGAGAACGAAGAATTAATTAATATTATTCCAAGAAAAGACAGAAATGTTAATAAAGTGAACACCGGAAGATATAAAACATCATACCTAACTGAGTTGCATATGGGGAGGGGATAGGAATATACTCCTTCTGAGGTCATATTGACTTGGTAAAATAAGATCTGTTCGTTTACATGAAAAAAAAGGTCAGACAAATTA
This sequence comes from Anisolabis maritima, assembly GCA_010014785.2. Lineage (NCBI taxonomy): Eukaryota > Metazoa > Arthropoda > Insecta > Dermaptera > Anisolabididae > Anisolabis > Anisolabis maritima. Next base: position 17,294 of record JAAAKE020124015.1, read on the forward strand.
AAAATTAATGGAATTGGAACAATTATAATTAGTCAAAGTAGGTGTTTCAACAATGATAATTTTGTTATTCCCTTCCCATAAAATGTCTTAGTTTTGGCCTTGATTATACTGATATTAAAAAGTTTTTATAATACTTTACTGTCCGAAATATTATTGCATAAAAATTTGAGACTTTAAATTTTTTTCCTTGCGGAGATATTAGGAAAATAACATTTTCACATTCTATTATTATTCTTGAATTCTAAAATCTGTCAGCTCTTTTACTAATATAGAGCAAAAAAAATCAAAATTTGAATCTTAAATAAAAGGTAAAAAATAAAAGAGATTAACTTATATTTATTGTTTATAATATAAATTAGAATTAAACCTTTTATTTATTATTTATAAATTGAAAGAGCTGGTAATGGTTCTGGACAACTAAAATGGACTAGAACTATCTAATAACTAAATAGAATTTAAAAATTTAAATTCAAAAAGAATGAGAAATTAAAACAAAATTTTCTTTTATTTTCTCCCTTTTATTCACTTTTAAATGATATTTTCTTGTAGCTTTTTTTTTTTTTTTTTGTAAATTAGTTAATTTAATTTTTTTGTAATTATGTTTATTTGGACCTAGCCTCCGAGGACTTATGCCATTAAATAAATTTATATATTTAATGTATATGAAAATTAAAGACTTCATTTGTGATCAGAATAAAGAGGGAGCAGCAGCGTCAGCGTAGTAAGAGATTACTTATTTGCCCCTCCCCGTCCAAGGACCCCAGATTATATTTTTTAACTTCTTTTTATACAAGCCTAAATCTCATTTGGAGATGGAATTGGCAGATTAACCGCCCCCACCCCCCCCCCCCCCCCCCCCCCCCCCCCCACACACGTCTCCGAACGCAATTTATTAATATTATTTTATTTTA
>JAAAKE020124015.1:18214-34760 GCA_010014785.2 Anisolabis maritima
CCCCAAAGTTCTATTTGAATAATATTGAGGCAGATAGTCAATTTAATTAATATATTTTATTCAATAAATTAATTTCACATTCTTTTTTTAATCTATTAAAAAAAATTTATTTAACTTATACGTATTATTAATTTTTTTCAGATATTATTTGATCCTGATGCCATTTTTTTGCTTCTTTGTTCCCACTTTCATTCCTTGGTACTTTTGGAACGAGAATTTCATGACTAGTTATTATATCACGTTGACGCGATATGTTATTGTACTTCATGGAACTTGGCTTGTAAATTCAGCAGCACACATTTGGGGAAACAAACCATACGATAAGTAAGTATATATTTATTACTTATTATATTTAGGCATATATTTTTCTAATTAAAAAAATAATTTTGTCACGTCGGTTTCGAAAGATTGGATCTCGGTCCGATTCCGGCTTATATTTTTCGATTTGTGTGTAGAAAATTGTATTAACTTACAATATTTTTATTGTTACCAGTTTAATTTCTTTGAAAATTTTTTAATTTCATTTTTAATTAAAATTTCTTTTTAATCTGGTGCAATATATAACCCACCTAAACGTCCTGGATGGATAGACCAGTATGCTAAAAAATGGGGATTATGATATTTAGAATGGAATTTTTAATGAATTTTCCACATCATAGAAAAATATTTTTTATATTTCAGTTTCGATTAAAATCATTCTCATAGTTAAAAACAATGAAATTAAATAAAATTCAATGATTTACATTTTGTATTTAAAAAAATTATTTTATCTCTAAAAATGGCTTTAACCAAAGAGAAACGTAAGCTGTTAAAATAAATTTTTATTATTAATTTATTTTTATTTATTTATTATTCCCAAAGAATAATTTTTTGTTAAGGGCCAAAATCTATACATTTTAAAATTAATTTTTTAATTGTTCATCAAATTTTCAAAATTTATTTTTTGTATGTTGTTATATATTTTACATAAGAATTTTTGGAGAAGGGTGTCAGGGCCCCTTTTCTACATATATCTGATTCAAGCATAAGTGCGATGATTTTTTTTTATAATTTTTCAGGAATATTATTCCCTCTGAAAATATCTCGGTTGCTCTGATCGCTTTCGGTGAAGGCTGGCATAACTACCATCATGTTTTCCCATGGGATTACAAAACTTCTGAACTTGGAGGATATAGCACAAATTTTACAACTGGACTCATCGATTTCTTTTCTAAAATTGGGCAGGCTTATGATCTTAAAACCGTTCCAGTTAAAATGATATCTCAACGGTCAAAAAGAACGGGTGATGGTACTAGAAAAGAAGTTCAAGAGAATATTTGGGGTTGGGGCGATAAAGATATGCCTCCTGAGTATATACAAGAGGCTGAGATCTTCAAAAAAGAGGAGGAAACAGGTTACTAGCTATTTAGTCAATTCAATCAAAATTTCTATTATATGCACATATAGACTCCCAACATCTTTCTATTAACAATGAAAAAATTGTTTTTTGAAATTTTGAATGAAAAAAAAAATTATTATAAACTTTAATTTTTTCCTGTATTTAATTATTGTTTTAATTATTCTGTGATGGGATCTATATATTTATGTATATATAGTCTCTATTAAATAATGTTTTAGTGATTTTAAATAAAATTAATTTAATTTTAATTTATATATAAAATTTTATATATATGAGTTACTGTTGTTTTTGCGTTATACTTTCCAATTCAGTGTACGTAATTTTTGTTTTTATTTATATTTTTTAAATGATTTTAATCTGAATTATTATTTATTATATATTATTCTTAATTATGTATTATTAAAAAAATTCTTAATTTAAATATTATATTATTTATCTGGATTATTAATATATATATATTTATTCAAAAATTGATGTTATTGTAAAAAAAGAATTATAAAAAAGTAAAAAAACAAAATAAAAGTTTGGAATAAAAAAATTGTGGATCGATTATCAACGTGAATATATACATATATTCCACAAATCAATACCAGATCCTACAATCCAATGCGAACCTATATTTTTCAACAATCTTGACTTATGAATTTTCTTCCTATTTAAATAATTTGGCTTCTGAGACCTTCTTGATATTACCTCTCAACTCCTTAAACCTTGATACGACCTAAACATCACTTTCAATTTAGCCCATTCCCTCCTTTCTAATAAACTAGCCCAGCCTTAAAGTAGGACTACTAAACCTATCAAATATATATATATATTCACATTGATAATCATATTAATCGATCCACAATTTTTTCTTGTCAAACATATGCAAGAGGCTGAGATCTTTTATTTTATATTTTTTTTTTTTTTGCAATAACATCAATCTTTGAATAAGTATATATATATATATATATATATTATACCTTTGTATATTATTCATATTTGAAAAATATATTTTGAATCTTTTTGGGTGTGTTACATTTATAAATGAAAAATTAATGTAAAATTTTAAATTTTGAAATAAAAGTATTGAAAAGTTGTTTTTTCACTATTATTTCTCAAATATTTGTTTAAGAATTACTTTTATTGTTTCATTGTTCTTCATTGTTCTTCATTCAGAGTAAAAAATAAAAACTCAGTCTCGCACTTACTCCATTATAAGATAAAACTACGACAGTGAAAATCATAATTTAAATTAAATATGGCTGCTTTTAAAAATAAATTTTTATTGCATAAAATAAAAATAGATTAAAAAAAGTACATAATTAAATATGATTTTAAAATTCGGAAAAATTATTTATTTATTTTTAGTAGTGACAGACAGACTGTTCCACAAATCAATTCCAAATCCTACAATCCAATGCAAACCTATATTTTTCAAGAATCTTGACTTATGAATTTTCTTCCTATTTAAATAATTTGGCTTCTGAGACCTTCTTGATATTCCCTCCAACTCCTAAAACTTTAATACGCCCTTAACATCACTTTCAATTTAGCCCATTCCCTCCTTTCTAATAAACTAGCCCAGCCTTAAAGTAGGACTACTAAACCTATCAAATTTTCCAAAAACATCTAGCTGCTCTCCTCTGAACCATCTCTATTTTCCTCTCTAACTGCTGCGGATGTTGGTCCCGCACCACTGAACAATACTCTAAATTAGGCCTAAATTAAGTTAAAAAAGCTTTGGACTTGACTTCGTTGGACGTACCTTTTAAAACTCTACCAAACATCCCCAGCTTCCTAAAAGCCTTATTGAGTATATAATTAATATGCGTATCCCATTTAAAATTTGCCTGAATATGAATTCCCAAATATTTATAAAATTTAGATTCATTGATACTATTTCCAGTAACCGAATAATTTTCTGACAACCTCTACAAACAAACCTAACTAAATTTGATTTAGAATTCCATCGAATTAGAACTACACCATTCAACAATTTGATCCATATCATTCTGTAAAATAACCCTTTATCTATCACTATCCACTATTCTATATACGACAAAATCATCCCCGAAAAGCCTAATTGATGATTGCACTACGGAAAACTAATTATTCACAAATATAAGGAAAAGAAGGGGACCTAAATCACCCTGAATCACCCTTGACGTAACATCTACTATTATTAAACGAGCTAATCTTATGTGTATGTATATATTTATTTATCTATATATCTATGTACCTAAGTATGTAAATTTTTTCTAAAAAACGGCTCTAACGATTTTGATGAAATTTGATGTATTTACTAATTCGGGTGCGAGCAAGCAAGGGTCTCATAATTTGGAAAATATATTTAGTGTATTCCTGTTTGATGGAGCTTATTTATATATATAATAAATTAATTAATTAGATATATTAGGTACATATATATTATATAATTTAACAGATAAATCTAATGAGCATAATTTTCCAAAAAGAATTTTATAAGTGATTTGATCGAAAGCTTTATCAAAGTTGAAAATAACAAAAAATACAATTCGAAATATAAAAAACTTGACCTTCTTGTAATTAAATATAGAAAAAAAAATTATTTATGATGAAAAAAAAAACAGAAAAAAATTTATAATGAAAATCATTTTATTTTATTAAGCATCTTGCTCCTCCTGAAATACAAAAATCCCCCCTGATTGGGAAGCTCTGTACTAGACTTTATATACTTGGGACATTGTTTAAAAATATGTTTGAATGCATTGTACGTGCGAAGAAGGGTGTTTGCGCTTTACGCATGCTTATGTGTGTAAAATCAATGACCTATTCTTATTAGCCTCATGAGTATCACTTAGTCCTTATGGGGAAGGTGTAATTTTTTTGAGACGCAAATTTAGGGTTTAACAACTTCAATGGTCTTAAGCTATCTCATTCATGTTTGAATCAATTTATTTGTTCTAATAATTATATACTATTATCTTATTTAATAAAAAAAAAATTTTTTGCATTCCAATTTGAAAAATACCGCTCAATATCTTAAATTTAAGTGTATTATATATAAATATTATTAGTATTACTGAATTTAATTTAAAATATTATATTGACTACGAATTAATATAAATAAATAAGGTTGTAGTCAAAAGCAAAAAAAGATTTATAAAAAAAATTTAATTTAAAAAAAATAAGTCTAAAAGATTAAATAAAATTCCAGAGTTTTCTCTCTACGATATCGTATGTTAGTCTATTTTAAAACCGCTCCCACTCAGCGGATGAAAATTAATCCAAGGCCGAAGACAAACGTCTTAATTATTTTAGTTAATATGCCATCATATCACAATTATGATAACTATATGATTTTTTTTTCTGTTCATTTGATTGATTTTTTTGTTTTGAGAATTTGTTTGTTTTTTCTCTCTTTTTCTTTGTTTGCTCTAATTTGTTACTATGTTTAGGCAGATTCTTGTTAAGTTGGCTATGCTGTAGACAGACAACTGCATGTATTAATTTATGAATTTATTAAATTTATTTATTTAATTATTAAGCCTGAATATACACATAGGCAGATTAAGATTTTTTGGAGTCCTTTTGACTCATAATATTTTCCCCTTACTATTTATTATATATAATATAATGGGAAAGTAAAATTCTGGGAAGTTTTAAATCCTTCTTTAGAATATATTATCAGATTTTTTTTTTGGACGTCAAACGAATGAGGTTTTATTAGAGAACCTCTCAAAAAATGACTTTTCTATTGTATTATAAATAAGTAAAACTCGGGCTTCTTTTACCATGTAGGTAACTGACCTTAGTTTATAGAGTAAACAAAGAAAAACTCTTTACTTGTGCTGAGTAGTTAGAATTTTGCTTACAATGGAAATTTTATTAAGAACAAAAATCTTCTATTTAAGAAATGCAAAATAAAGAAAATAAACATTCAAAAGAATAATATTGTTATTGGTAAATAAACGGTAATGATGGGTTTTATATTTTTTACTAAGAAATTTATAAAAATTGAATCTTATTTATTAAATTTTATCCTACACATCTTTGGTTAGTTATTTGATAACAATTAATTTTTTATTTCTTCTTCCTTCCAGAACTCTAAATAATTTTTTTGTTAAAAAATTCCTTTTAAAAAAGTCTGAATGCACTAACACGATTTCCCCTTTTTACTTCTTTTCAGAGACATTTTCTCAAATTTTTATACAATAGATAGAGATATTTGTATATTAAAAATTAATCAAAAAGAGAGTGATTTGGACTTTTTGGGAAGACAGTTGAACCCCTCTTAAATGATGCCATCAATCAATTGTTTTTAATATACACTCTTTTTTTAAATGGCTCTGGAAAAAAACTCCATTAAGAGTGGCGAATTGAGCAAACGATGCATCGAGGGGGTGGGGGGATAAGGAGTCCGTGAAAACTTCTCAAACATAGAGGAGACATGGAAAAATTTTCATGGCCATTGAAAGGGGTACTCATATCTCAAATCGGCTGCCGACTCAAAAGTCTCTCTTCCATGCAAAAGTCTTTTTTTTTATGGTCGTCGTCTTTTCCATTAATGCGGAATATGCAGATTGAATTATGAAGTGCAGCGCCTAATTAAATTATTTTTAAAGGTTAGGAAAAAAAAATTAAAGAATAAATTTCTCCAAATAAATAAATAATTATATTGAACAAGTACAATCTAAAATAAATAATATCTATCCATTCTTTAAAATAACAAATATAAAATTCTGGCGTGACTAAAGATACTGATGGAGATGACAGTAGCCAGTCTTGAAAATAAGTCTTTAAAATGAGAGTCCTACATTATTTTGATGTTGAAACTGATTAATAATACATCTTAGAGATTTTCTAATTTATTATATCTACAGCCAATTTAATCAAAATCAATAAAATGGTTTAAGAGTATTTCACGAAAAATTTAAAAACGTACAAAAGAAAAGGGAGCCCCAAACAATTTTTAAGGAGATAAAGGATAATATATTTCAAAGATCATCTAATAAATAATTGTTTTGTGAATTTTAATCAAAATTATTAGGACTATTTTAGAGAAAATGAAAAAAAGTACATCTGTAAATTTTTTTAGTTGATCTTTCATTGGAATATTTTCTCATCGGTTAAAAATATTTGACCGGTCAGAAAACAATCTAATCAAAGTTCAACCAAATATTTTTTTAATTTTTAAAGCGGTTAATTGAGTTTTTTTTCTTTTGTTAATGGGTTAAAAAAATTAAGTTATTTCCGAATTTCTCACATATACATTAAATCAATGGAATTTTTTTTCTTTTTGAGAAAAATTTGCAATTCTACTGGGCCTTAGGAGGAATGAGCTTTTCTCTTGGCTCTACTCATTTCTTATTCCCGCCTATTAAAATTTTTTTCATTTTATCTCGGCTTTAAAAAAAGTTTGGACATCCCTGTTCCACCCGTTAGAAAGAAGGGGGTAAGCCAATGCCAAACCAAGGGTGGGGCTTGCTTTGTCCTTCAAAAACCAATCCGGTTCTGGGGAAAATCCCAACTTAAGCCAATGGGGTGGATGTTGAATTTCAGCAGATATAAAAAGTCAGCTGTCAATTTTTTTATTTTGCAAAATTCTTTAATGTGATATGTGAGAAAAAAATGTTTCGTTTCCATGAACTAATTTTGATTGTGTCGAGTTTATTTTTTCTCGAAATCATTTGGTATGTACTATTTATTATTATTATTATTAAGTTATTATTTATATAATAACTTTCAATTATTTTAAAATTTAAATTAGATTTTTTTCTTTTTTTTTTTTATTGAAAAAACGAAATATAATAACTAAAAATTTAAAAAATAAAATTATTTTTTATTCTAATTTTTAGGAAATAATTTTTTTTTTGTATTAGATTACCTTAGGTAAATCAGAGAGAAGGTACATAATGATGTTGGTCTTTCTGAAAAAAACAATTCATCTTCACTCTCTTTACAAAAGATGTTTACTTTTTTAATTTAACAATATCACTAAAATAATATTGAATCAACTCAGATAAAGGCAGCTCTATATTATAGCTTCTAAAGAACAAGGTCGCACTAACTGTAATTAAAAATATATATTTGCCTATATTTATCCTATCTTCGATGGCATTAAAGTACGATACAAATTATTTTTAATAGATATTAAAAAAAATCGGGTGTGGCTTCCCCTCGACTTTCTCATATACACATATAATTTTATAGCGAAAGTATTACTATTTACTATCAATAAATATATTAACATCTGAATTATACCTGTTTTTGACTCGGCCAGGTTGCCTCAAGTTGATAGAGGTCTCTTATTTTGCTGTAATGTAAAATTTTGTTGCTCTACATTAAAGCGTGCTCGAGTTATCGAACATGCACGGAGATAAACACACAAAATTTTAAAATATGGCCTTATTTTTTTCTGCGGATCGATACCCGGTCCAGAGTTTGAGAAACGTTGGGCTAGAGGGGCACTAACCATTGTAGCGTATAGAAGTTGGAGGCCAGTAGGTGAATTTGAATGCGACTTTTTATTTGATAGAGGATTTTTCTTATGACGTTCCTCAGCTATAATTAGCATCAGGCATGCACTGGTAACCTTAATATATAAAATAGGAAGCATCCTTCTTTTAAGCGAGCAAGTTGCACATGGAATTAATTACAGCAAATAGTGAAGGTCCCAATTTCTGAAAATAATATTTAAAAGGAGTTGGGGGGGGGGGGCGGAATTAAATTAATTTCAATTCCAAAAATACATGAACTAATCCCGAAGCATATGAAAATGGTTACATTTTTCCACTCTGCGCATGCGTAGCTAATAAATCTCACGCGCCCTACAGTTCAGGATTAATTCGGGTACCTGTTAGAGCAAATCTATAGCTGTCAGTACACGAAATCTTTTATACATTTACTATTAAAAAATTAAAATTCGAAATTAATATTTTTTAAAACTGATAATATATTCGCATGTTAATAAACAATTAAAATTTATTATTTATTTAGACCTAAATTAAATTAAAAAAAAAAAAAATACTGAACTTATTTGTGTCGTTTGCCAGATCTTCTCCAATAATCCTCCTCTTTTCCCGCCAGTGTCTCGCAGTCGATGAAGTGAGGCAGCGACTTCTTTTTCGATACACGAACAGCATGTTGTCTCCCGTCCATGTGTTTTTATGTCGTTTCCGCATCTCATCCTCTTTTTCGTTGATATCCCTTTTAGTCAGATGGTCTTCTGTCCCCAATGTTAAAGATGTTTTTAGATAATTAAATGTTTTTTTTTTTTTAATTTTATGGTTATGTGTGGATCCTAGTCAAATATATATTTCTTTAACTGTATTCTTATGTGGATGCCGAAACATTTGCGCGTCTGCCAAATAAAGAAAATCCAATATTTAATTTTAAAAAAATTAATAAAATACATACTTTTGACACAAAAAGCCTCGATTTTTTTTTTGTTCCAGCTCTAATTATTATATTCAGACCCCCAAATTCTCTTCCATTGATGTAAGTAATAATTATATTAATTCAATTAAATACTAAGCTTAAAATAATGTAAATTCTTATAAATAAATATTTGTTTACTATATTAATTATAGATATTTTAAAGCTTTAACTAAAAAAATTGATTTTTCTATAGCAGAGTTAAATGAATATACTCATCCCATCGTATTTTTATAAAAAAAAATTATTATAAACTTTATTTTAATTATAAATATTTTTTGTAGATATTGAACGATTTTAAAGACTATTTAAAACGAAGCGAAGATGTAGCGTACGATAATTGTAAGATTCAAATGCGCTGGAACCAATGGAATTGTCCGCAGCAAGAATTTTTAAGGTAAAAATGTCTAAATTTATTCTTATTCTAAAAAATCTGGTGTGTCGAAGCGCACTTCACATAACTTTCTCTTACCAAAGGAAAGCTGAGTGATGTGCTGTCACACCAGATTTTTTGCGTCGGGGCCTCCAGGTAGCCGTTTAATGTACAGACAATTTAATCAATATCAATTGAGGAGTTTAACAGAAAAACGTACAAGAGTAAAGTGGTCCAAACAATTTTGGAGCGGATAAGGGTTAATACATTTCAAAAATAATCTACTCAATAATTATTTCATGAATTTAAATGAAAATCGTTAGGCTCGTCTGTACCCTGAAGAACAAATTCACAATTAATTAGATTTCCATTTTTTTTTTTTAATTTAACAAATTCTTTCCTTGTTATGATAAATAAATAATATTTCCATAAATCATCTTCTTGTCACCTGATGATGGTCCAATAAATTTCGACCGAAACGTCTTGAAATTTGGGAGTTTCATTGGTATAGACGCTACACATTCATTAAAATTATATTAATTTTATTTTTTTATATATATATATTAATATCAATATGTTATAGGTTAAATATTATTTAGATAAGATGATGTGATGTATATGTTCCTTTCTTGTGTCAAAACTTAATTATTTCATTTTTTTTACTTACTGGAGGCCCCGCTCCATATTTCTGTCGGAGACCTGAAGGCCGACGGTGACATTATTATTCAGTGTTATCTTATAAAGTAAAAAAACTAATTTCGTAATATAGGATAGAAAACAAAAAGTCGAAGATCCAGTGAAGGGGGGGAGGGGGGATGTTCTTTAAAAACCTTCTACTCCCTCCCGCTAACTTTTAAGCCCATGTTCAAAGTTAAAGTATTTAAAAATATAAATAAAAACACTCATGCTCAAAAATGAAGTTTTACAAACTAAAATAATACTAAATTATCATTAAAAAAAAAAAATAATAATATTAAAAACCATTTCATGTTTATTAATTTATTTCTAATGATTTTAAATTATTTTTTTGACAGACGAAATAGTTATCCTTCAACAAAAGAAAATGGTTTCTCGCATGCTATATTTGGATCTACTTTAGTTTATCACATCGCCCTTGATTGCTTAAGAGGAGTTCTTAAGAATTGCTCTTGTTCATTGAAGAAATTACCAAGTGGAAGTGAAGAGATTACGAATGAATTCATAAATTATTTAGATTTTGCAGAATACACTTCGGAAAAGCTTTTTGAGATCAGTGATGAAACTAAATTCAATGAGATTGCTAAAATACATAATAGGAAAATTGGAATGAAGGCAAGTAAAATAAAAATGAATAATAAATATTATTTGAGTTTAGTAACTTTTTCTGAAGCTTATTAAAATAAGGTCGGGCATTTTAATATAAATATTTTAATTTTCAAATAATGTTGAAGCAGTTGAGGTGGGGGAAAAGCTTATGGAATTCAATACAATGGGCAACAATTTTGAAATTTAAATCTTGAATAAAGTTGGTTAAGAAGTTATCTGCCATCTAGCGGAGAAATAACAAACAATAATGTTGTCTTAAGTGCCTAGTAGATGGCAGACATGTAGTGTTTTGCTCTCTATCGTCATAGTCCTTTCTAAACATAATTTTTAATCTTAAACAGTTTGTTAATGATCATCATCGGCCATCTAACGGAGAAAAAACAAAAATAAGTGTTGTTTCAAATCACCGGTAGATGGTATAGAGGTAGTTATTTTGTATTCTAACATGATTCTTTTATAAAAATCAAATAAATATCAAAGTAGTTAAGAATTTTCTGTGGTACTATTAGTTTTTCTTTTTTAATAAAGTGTGTCTTGTTTGAAATTTCATTTTAACTTTTTTTTGAAAAATTTTTCACCTATGTTTATTTTTTTTAAATTTTTATTTTCATTTAGGTCGGCCCCTGAAAAGGCCAATATGTTAATTATTTAATTTATTTAAAATAAAATATAAATGTTATATTTTATGGCTTAACTAAAGGGGCGTTTAAACATTCCAAGAATTTAATAACCTATTTCGTATCTAAGGAGAGAATATCGCATGCTCCCCACCTCCTCTCTCAATGGTTAAGAGCTGAATTAGATAAATCACGGGTAGATAAATGAATAGTTTGATAAATATGTCGTTTTGAAGAAAAACCAGCCAAAGTGTAGATGGTGCTCTTATGGCTATGCGAGCCCTCATTAATCATTGAGTGGACTTTATAAGTAAAATGATATAGAAAAGGTTCATAATCTTTACTGTAATTGATACCTTCTACACTTGCTGCACTTACATCTTTTTGAAGTGAAGCATATAGATTTTTTAAAAGGGAAAAAAATAAATAAATAAAATCGTCATTGAAATACCTCCCTGAAAGAATAAATTTCTTACTGTTTATTCAATATAGTTAAATTTTAATTTTTAAAATTGTATGCAATATAAAATTAATTTTATAAAGATTCAGAAAATATAAATATTTATTTTAAAATATTTATTTAATTTTTAATTTTATGTATATATTAAAAAAAATTCTGAAGTGAACAAAAAATAAATATATATAACACCGAAAAAAATATATACAGTATATTAGTGAAATAAAAATTGTCAATACATATTGAACATTTTGAAATTAATCTTTGTGTATTTATTTTTTTGTTATCAAATTTGTCAGTTTTTAGGGAAGTTAGCAACGGTCCAAAATAGGATAGTCAAAAGCCAAACCTGTTCTGGGAATGTCCAAAACTACCAACAAGTCCACTATATATTATTTACAATTTTTGCAATTTCCTCATCAAATTTTTGGGCTAATAAATACTCTGGAACAAGAAAAAACCCGAAAAAGTTGTCAACATATTCAAATTTTCTCTATAAAGGTTCAAATATTTATATATTGCAGTTATAAAAAACATAGCAGGCCTCCAATTTTGACAAAAACTAGTCCAGCAATCTGATCATTTTGTCGTTTTATTCCATTCGTCTCAATTATTTAACATATAATAATTTCTTTTTCATATTTTTTCAGGCTGTTCGCAAAAGCATGAAGAAAATTTGCAGATGCCATGGTGTTACTGGTAGCTGCACTTCTAAAATCTGTTGGTGGCAAATTGGGAAACTCCCAGAGATAACGACAGATATTCATTATCGATACAAAAAGTCAATCAAGTAGGTGTCCTTTCATGAGTCATTTATTGTTGGAAAGGGAGGGCGAAATAAAGAAATATTCACGCGTATTTAATGGATGACATTTACAATAACTATTACTCAATTTTATACAAGAGACATAACAAGGTAGGCACGTGCCTGTATCAAGGGCTTCAAGTCAAATCCAATGTTTAAATTTCCAAATTAAATCAAGACATTTTTTGACTATAATTAATATTTTTAATTTCACATTCGTTGTTTGATTAAGATTAAATTTTAATTATTTGCTTTTGTTTATTGTTTTGATAGGAATTCTCAAGATTAACTTAAAATTATTTTTTTAGCAAAGTTGCAACAAATTTAGATACAAGGGTTGTATATTTTACTCTGTAGAAGATCTAGTTTTAGAATATATAATAAAAAATCTTGACATCGATTTTTTTTACGATCGTAATACTTTATTGCTATACAATATATTACGTATACATAGGTAAGGGAAAGTAAATATTATCTGAGAAAAAAAATAATGCACTCCACCTCTAGTAGTTCTATGTTGATCAAAAATCACCAATGATCTTGACATTTATGTCGATTTTATGTTTTACGAAAATTTATACAAAGTTGAGTAATTTTTTGAAATATCATGGACTAAATAAATTAGCATAGACACCCAGACATCATTCCAAAAACTACTTGAATAGATTCAGAGGACCTAAAAACAATTTTTGATAACATTAGTTCTATTTCGATTTATAACATCCAGTTTTCAGTTGGAGGGTAAAGTTAATAATATTTTTAATTGAATTTTTCAGGTTTAAACCTAATAGACCTATGCAGAGAAATAGAAAAAATGCACTTATTTTTACTGTAGATTCACCAAATTACTGCGTAATCAACAAAACTACAGGTTGGTATCCGAAACAAAATTATTTTACTATTTCATTTAATCCAATAAATAATAATCTATGTTTTTGAAATTTCATTATTTTCATTATTCACAATATTAAATCAACCGAAGGTGCCATCTACATGCATGAGATTTACCATGTTTACTTTAATTATTGGGTAATCTATTAATTTCGATCAAAATTGAATAAAGAATTGTCATCAAAATTACACTTGCAAAATTTGGGATTTTTGGACCATTGGAAGTGGATAAAAAAGCACAACACAAACCAGCCAATAATCAAACCGGAATTTTGTTTAAAAAGAAAAATTGATTACATATTTTTTCAATTTTGATTTATGTGAATCAGATATTAATATTTTAATGTATGGTTGGTATGGCCGAGAGTCCGGTGTTCTGGTGCAAAGGAAGCACCCCGATGCTCCGGATAGGCTGGAGATCCCGGGTTCGACTCCTGGGGCCAGGGGTCAGATCCATCAGCAAAAATATACTCCCAAAAAATTATTAAAAAAAAAAAGAAAAATTGATTCTGAATATATCAGGAGGGGCTTTCTTTTTTAAAGTTTAATAAAAAAAATTTTATGCATTTTAGGTTGGCCAGGAATGATAGGACGTGAATGTTCTCGAAAAAAGACAAATGTTACCATCGAGGAGAAGAAAAGCTGTAAACGTTTGTGCACTAAATGCAATTTGAAGGTGAAACGACAGTTCATTACTACTCAAGTGAAATGCAATTGCAAATTTGAGTGGTGTTGCTCAGTGAGTTGTCAGGTCTGTCTCAATTCAGATTACAAATTTTTTTGTGAAGCATCTAACCAAGTAATTTAAGGGCAGGAAGTAAAAGTATGTTAATTGGATTTGTGCTAAAATCACTGTTTTGACTATATCATATATTTTATTCAAATTTTGATAATAATTCATAATATATTAATTTTTATTTAAATTTATTAACATTTTATCATATAAATTGTTTTTTTTTTTATATCAATAACAATTGTACTCAATTAGTAAGTGTATTAAAATTTTGGATTTTTTTTATTTAAAATATTTTCTATTGAAAAACAATTTTCAATTTATTTCATAGTTTTTTAAATTTAGTAAATAATAAAAATTGATTAATGATTTTTAACTCTTTTTAACAAGATTCTGAATTTTTTTTTGAGAACAAATTCAAGGCTTAAAACATGATTATGTCTTAAATATTATTTTTAAAAATAGCTACAATATTATGCCGAGAATTTATTTATGATGTTTTATTGATTATATATTAATATACTTTAAGAAGTATTTAGCTCTAGTCCTTGAAAGCTGCGAGCAATATTCTTTAAACTTCTAGTCTTCATATAAATTTATTTAATTGTTTTAAACGTTTTTCATAAGCAGAGTTCGAGGGGTTGGTTCTTGAAGGTGGTGCACGCCCCTCTTGACGTGGACAAATCGTTATCTAAATTTTGATTATCCTTTTTTATTAATATATAAATGACAAAAACATAATATATCTATTATAAATATTTTATATATATAAATATAAATTTTTTTGTGAAGCATCTAACCAAGTAATTTAAGGGCAGGAAGTAAAAGTATGTTAATTGGATTTGTGCTAAAATCACTGTTTTGACTATATCATATATTTTATTCAAATTTTGATAATAATTCATAATATATTAATTTTTATTTAAATTTATTAACATTTTATCATATAAATTGTTTTTTTTTTTATATCAATAACAATTGTACTCAATTAGTAAGTGTATTAAAATTTTGGATTTTTTTTATTTAAAATATTTTCTATTGAAAAACAATTTTCAATTTATTTCATAGTTTTTTAAATTTAGTAAATAATAAAAATTGATTAATGATTTTTAACTCTTTTTAACAAGATTCTGAATTTTTTTTTGAGAACAAATTCAAGGCTTAAAACATGATTATGTCTTAAATATTATTTTTAAAAATAGCTACAATATTATGCCGAGAATTTATTTATGATGTTTTATTGATTATATATTAATATACTTTAAGAAGTATTTAGCTCTAGTCCTTGAAAGCTGCGAGCAATATTCTTTAAACTTCTAGTCTTCATATAAATTTATTTAATTGTTTTAAACGTTTTTCATAAGCAGAGTTCGAGGGGTTGGTTCTTGAAGGTGGTGCACGCCCCTCTTGACGTGGACAAATCGTTATCTAAATTTTGATTATCCTTTTTTATTAATATATAAATGACAAAAACATAATATATCTATTATAAATATTTTCAATTAAGTTTTAAATAAAAAATAAAAAATTTTAGTACCATTAAATCAAATCTTGTCTCTATTTTAAAATTTTTAATTTTTTTTTTTAGAAAAATGTGTTCACATTGTGACATAATTATGAAATAATGATCAAAGAAAATTTATTACTGTATTATATCGAATGTAAGACGCCGTTTTAAAAATTCTCTTTATGAAAAAAAATACTTATTAAATTCGAAGCAATGTAGCATTAAAAACAATTTTTTACAAAGTTTATAATTTCTTTAATTTTTATATGCTGTTAATATAAAAAGTATAGAAATGTAAAAGAATCTGACTTTGTTAACCATAATACAATAGGTGAATCTTTCAAATGATCCGAATTTTCAATATTTTATTTTACATTTGGAAATGAGATGAAGGTGTAGCAGCAATTTTATGAAAGTGATTTCATTTTATCCCCTCTTGAGTACAACATGTGGGCAAAAGATTATCTGCTTCAGGTTTCTCTGAAAATGTCTTTGAAGATAGATTATAACAAGCACACATGCATAACATGTGCTTGTTGCCGAAACTCAAAAGAGGGTGAAATGAAGTCATCTTTTTCATAAAATAACTGAAAAAACAGCACCTTCATTGAATTTAAATTTGATTCATTTACATAAATAGAGGCGTTTCTATTAATTTTCTATCAAAATTAAATTTTTTGTGACAATTATATTCATTTTAATAATTATAATCATAAAAGTTTATTAGATTTTTTAATTTTATTTACAAAATGTATATGTATTTAATTAATTCATTTCCTAATTTTTTTTATTTTAATATATTTATTATTATTAGCATTATTTTTGAAGATTTTATGATTTTATGTTAAGCCCTTGAATAAAAAAGAGGCACTCACACTAATCTAACCCATGTTCTCACTTTTTTCATTTCAACGGTTTAACATAAAATCTTCAAAATTTATAAAATTTGCATTTAATTCAATTTATTATTATTATTACTCATATTATTATTATTATTATTATTATTATGAATGCACAAAAGAATGTGTATCACAGCTGCCAGTTCTTTAGCTGGTGTT
>JAAAKE020124016.1:0-15097 GCA_010014785.2 Anisolabis maritima
GTTGTAAAAAACAACTTGTTCACTTCATTCGATTTCTACGAATTATGATTTCGAATATTTTTGTATAATATGTTTTGGACCTGCGATCTCCCTAAGTTTCTTGTGGCCTTTAAAAAAGTTGCGTTTATAGGTATATCAACTTATGCGGCCTCCTTTTTTACTGCCTAATTTAAATATGGCATCCAATGTTAATAATATGTACAATTTTTTTTTGGCTGAACACTAAATAAATGATTTTGATTTTTTTTTTTGTTGTTTTAACTAATTCGAGTGCGAGGAATCGATTGCGATAGATATCATCTTTAGGAAAATATATTAAGTTGTTTCTGATTGGTGGAACCTAATTACGAAGGAAGGACCCCAGATCTTTTAAAGCTCTTTATTATTAGACCCCCCCCCCGAGCTCGGAATCCAGGTTCTTTGATTTTAATCAAATAATAATTGTGAGATTTAATATACAGGGTGATTGAAAAGTAACTCCCTATTTTAAAAATCTTTTTTTTTTAAGTCTTTTTCGGCATCTGAGGCCATTTAGACTCCCGTCTTTATTTAATTAAATTAATTGGTAGACAATGTAATTTAAATAAATTTTTGTCGCTCAGGACGGGAAGCGAACCTCTGACCTGGTACGTGAAGATAGACCTCTAGCTCTGCACCAAGGGACAGGGCTTAAAAATCTCATAATTTATTTCTGAATAAGAATCTGACAAGAACGCACATAACATGGAGTTTTATTTAAAATTCGTATTCGCCTGCAGCTTCCTGATCTTCCCAGGAACTCTTGTGGAATGGAAGAAATAACTTCTCGTATTCGCCCTTCAAAGTCTTTGCTTTCGTAGAGTAGACTTCTCGAAGAAAGGTGTTAAATCAGGGCTTCTAGCCGGCCACTCATGCGGACCATGTCCTGGAAAATGACGATTCAACCATTCACGATAAACAATAGCAAAATGTGGAGGAGCACCAACTTGCATAAAAATCAACTGACAACTGGCCAGAAAAAAATTATAAATAGTTTAAAATAGGGAGTTACTTTTCAATCATCCTGTATTAATGAATATTGAATTAATTTTTTTTGTCTATTTTTGAGGCCATTTAGACTCCGTCGATATTTATTTAAATTAATTGGAGGCCAATATAATTTAAATAAATTTTGTCTCTTGGAACGGGAAGTGAACCACTGTCTCTTGGATCAAGAAGCAATTAATTAATTAAATATCTTTTGACTTAATTCCCACTATTATTTGTTAGTAAATGTTCAAGAAAGTTGACTTGATTTCTTCCCTATATCTGAAAAGGGATGGATTATTAGTCATTTCCTTTGTATTAATTGCAGAAATATTTGTACCCATTTCAAATGATAAAGCATTTTTACGGAATGAATAGAATAATTGTTAACGACTGTTATTTTTCATTTCTCTTACTTATAAATCTAATATATAGTGACAAAGTTTTGAGATCGATGTCGAGATTTAAACGGAAATACACATTTGGAGTTTAAAAAAAATGGACTTTCAAAATGGTTTGTCTCTCTCTGTGTGTGTGAACAAGATTTCTCAAAAACGGAAAAATGAACGAGCTCAATGCACATCAAAACTTTTCAATAAAATTAATCAAAGAGTATTAGTACCTTACTGATGTACTTTTCTTTTTAGTTTTTTTTCGATTTTATTAAAAATTCGCTCTAACGATTTTGAATAAAATTCATAAATCAATTATTTATTAGAACACCTTTGAAATGTTAATTATCCAACCCCCCGCCCAAAAAAAAAAAAAATTTTTTTTTTTAGGTCCACTTTTTCGTTTTTTTTTTTACAAGTCAAAGTTGAGGGACACGTGATCTAAGGAAAGGTGGATTAAGTATTGGGTCCTTTAAAAAAAGAGAGACAAGGAAAATAAAAAAATATTATGTACTATTAATGTTTTATTTCCAATAAAATTTGAATATAATATATGTAAATATATATATATAATTAATAATAGCATATAGATTTTTTTATGTTTTTCACGGGATATTTAAACGACTGAAAATTATTACAACCACAATAGCTGCAGTGTAGTATTGAAATAATGAAAATAAGCCAATATAACCATTTGTTTTACCGCCGATTGTAAACTTGTACGTAATTAAATATTGCACATATTATGAAATCAAACTTGATGTCATTAGAAAAAAGTGTAAAGTTGGGGTTTTGTAGAACCTTTCAGAAGTCGGGCCCCCGGTCTCTCTCTGGTATCGAGACAAAATTGTCAAGTCGCTTGTTGGAACATGATATAATGACGCGTGTTGTGTACTTGTGTACCCGAGTCAGATTAGCATGGAGAAGCCGTTAAAAATTATCGAAGTATATTATTATTATGTTGGCTCTTGAATTTCTCCATTTAAATTCATATTTGAAAGTTGTTCAAAGTCGATAGGGCCCTCGGTTTGGTAGTTGGACTGAAAAAAAGATTATAAATCGTGGATGACTGATGGGTTATTTTTGTGGTAGTAGTGGTCGAGTTGTAAGGAGCGATTGGTAGATATAAGGGAGTGGAGGTGAAATATTTATTCGTTGTATATTAATTATTTGGATAAGGCACTGATTTAGTATAATAAAAATACTTTGAAGGAAGGCAACAAATTGATCAAATATTATGGAAGTGACGAATCTACAGACACAATGATGTCAAAATAGATAGAAAATTTTCATAATTCGATTGTTTGAATTGTTAAATAAATCTTCTAATATTTCGTCCATTTATATATAACTCATAAAAAATATAATAGATAAAAATTCGGGTTGAGTAACATTTACAATTTAATAATTTATTGAAATTGTATCTTTAAAAGAATAATCTAAATACGTACCTTATTTCAGAACTAGTTGAAATATCATAAAAGAGCCATCACTTCTTGTTGCTTTTATCTATTTGATCGTCATCATCGAACAGATGATGATAATTTTATATCCCTGACATGTGTTCCATTATTTTAATGTGGATAATAAAATATTTAAAATTTATATAAATTTTAATTTGTTACAACTTAAGGAAAAGTTTTTACTTTGTAGGCATTTTTTCATGAATGCTGTGAAGAGAACACACCATCAGATCTGAATGCCAGAAATTGGTCTTTTCTCCAGCTAAGGCGCCATCTTTTAAGAAAATAGGCAGCTTCAACTTAACCTTGGGTTTTCTTTATAATAATTTTAAACATTTTTTTATCATCTGATAATAAATTATAAATATAATATTTATACTTTATTAACATACTTATAAATTAGTACGTGAATATTATCAAGCACAAAATCTGAAGTATTTTTTAAACCCAAAGATCCGGTATTTAATTTTATTCCAAATGGTGCAATTTGCAATTAAAGTTAGACTGACAGACGCATGCGCAGATGAATATGTGTTTCTATATTCACACTCCCATGCGTTTGACATAACAATGTTTGGTTTTGTTTAGCACGAAATCAAAAGTATTTTGATCAGTGAAGTGTAAACTCAAAGATCCCGTCCTTAAAAAAAAAAAAAAAAAACTAGATCACTTCTTAGACAATAAATTTTCAGGTTAGATATTAACATAACATTTTCTCTGTGTCACTAGTAGAAAATATTGCCAACGTTATTTCAGTTCTAATTTTTTTCTTTCTAGAGTTTCAGAGCTAAACTACTTAAAGAACACTAATCGGAGCCTTAGAAGAGAGACACTCCCTATGGCTATGCTAACCTAATTTAAAAAAATTCCAACTGTTCCAAATATTGAATATTAGAGGTTTGTTTTGAAAAAGATTGTAATTTTCAAAACTCTCCAAGGGCCTAAGCAAGTGTGAGATGATTGTTTTGACTGAGCATGTTTGATGCCTCACGTACTTGAACCAGGGACCATCCACTTTTGCGGCGGATATGCTGTCGTTACACTAAAGCACCTCGGCCCAGTGAAAACATCATCTCATTGATGCCAATATATGAGAGAAATATAAATCTCCCTAGTAAGGTTATATCTTATTGTTCCTATATTTCGTAGGCTTCATAACATTTTCAAATATAAATAAGCTTAATTTATTTTAAACACCTTAACTAACAAATTACACTGTATAAGCATTGGAATGGCGGTGGAAAATTTCTTCCCCTCTGGTTGACGCAATCATATAGAAGGATCTTTTCTAATAATTTTAATAATAGAGGACCCTTAAGCTCGACAGGGGCTTAAAAAAAATAAAAAAAAAAAAAACAATTTGAAATTTTTTTATTTACATATTTTATGAAATGATTGAACACAAAGGGTATCATCATCATCATCATCCTCATCATCAAATAGGGTTAAGATTTCTAAAAAAATAAAAAAATTTTTAAAATTGATGACTAACATTAAAAAAAAAAAAAATCAATCATTTATTTGAAAAAAAATTCCACTTTTAAAAAATTATGTGAAATTTTTTTTTATTTTTATTTTTAATTTTAATTTATATATGAAAAATATTCGTTAAAAAATCGGTTAATTTTTTTTTATCATATGTTGATCAGCTGCCTGGGGGTTTTGCATTCGTTCCACCTGAGATGCCATGATGTTGCTCATTGCTCGCCTCTCTTCGAATCACCATCTGAATTAAACAAATATTTTTATTAATATGAATAGTTAAAATCTAAATGAAGGGAGCATTAAGTGTTATAAACGGGGAGTACAGAAAAACAAAATCTGGATTGGAAAGGCCTGAGGTGATTGGCTCTGGGATTACCAATTTGAAAGGGAATTACCCATGATTTAATTGGGCTAAATCGAAAAGTAAAGTTCTAGCAGTAATTAGAATTAGATGTCGTTAATGAATGATACTTAGTAAGGCCAATCACAGCTGAACCTGGGATGGGTGGCCTATGAGGTACATGGGTGTCATTTGACAGCCGGTAGTGTCCGATACTTGTATATTTTATAATTATAATAATACTAAACTGTAAAGACTAATGGCCACAGATGCCGAAAAGACTAAATAAAAAAAAGACTTGATTTTTACTAAATAAATAAGGGATGTATTGCTAAAATAATTAAACAGCTATTTAGTCAGAGCTAGACACTACCCCCACTTCTAAACTTGATGATATTTTCTTTCAAACTTTTCGATTATTAAATATAAATAAACTTCGCAAGCGCAACGAAAGGTCATTTCTAATAATTTTAATAACGTTAACGTTAGGGATCTTAATGGGTATGTTTAAATGTGTAAAATAACACTTAATTCTGAGTCCATACTTTTTATGTCCTTCCACAGATATTGTTGTGTAGGCCTAAATATATTTATAACATTCCAGGAGCCACCGATTTTGTCCTGAAGTTGGGTGACGTTTAGTAAGGCTTTTATTTGGATTCCTAACGCATTTCCAACTCCTTTTTAACGAACTTGAAAAGTTCGTTATTGTATTCTCTCTGTCTGTATGTCTGTCCACAATTTTTTTTCGAATATCAAAATTGTGATTTCGGATTCGAAATAAGGCATCAAAAATAGAGTATAAATCTGCGAAAAATTTTAAAATGGGCCCATGACGATATGGTCGAAATATTATTTTTACCAAAATCTATAAATCCCTTTGAAACTATTGGGAGCGAAGCAAATGAATAATCCTTGCGCAGATTCAAGTTCGTTGCCGCTTTACGCTTTCTCTGTTTTTTCTTAAGTTAAGAATTCAAGGGTGTATCGAGATGGGAGCAATAGGTGACATTCCGTCCCACACTCTCACCCCGAAGTCATTAAGTTTCCTACCCCATCTCAAGCTCTTCGGAGTTAGTTTAGATATGTCCCAAATTTTAAACTAGAAATATGATGACAAATTGAGTTTTCAATAAAAATTAAACTTTAATGTGAATAGGAAGATGCATTCAAAGGATGAAAAATTTTTATTTCTGTTTTTCATCGACGGGTCGCTCAATACTTCCTTCAAGCTGGAAGTGAAACGTATGTTTCAAAGCAAGTAAGAAAATCAATATATAATGGGAAATGTTTAATTAATAATTAATTGATATTTTATATGCCATAACTTATCCATTCTGATGAAGAGAGCGATGAGTGACCTGAAACGTCGATGTTAACGCCCTAAAAGGTTAACTAAGGAGAACCATCCCAATATTGGAGAAGAGGTTGTTGTAATTCTTTTCTTTAGGGCTTAGGTTCTGGCAAGAGAAAGTTTTAGAAATATAAGATAATAAAAAATGTATAATTAAGGAGAATCTCTATTTGAAACAGGAATCGGCAACCTGTGGGCCGCCTAGAAATTATAAATTTTTTAATAATTTGTCCTGCTTACGTGTGCACATCGGAATATTACGAAATATAAGGAATTAGGTAGCATTCTAGTAAACGGGAGGATGCTGTGAACCCACAAGTGCGCCTCCTCTAGAAATACGTGCACTCCATTTGTGGCGCAGGACACACATATCTTTTTAATATTGTATTTTGTTCTTCGGTGCTATTATAAAATTTTAACAAAATTGCTACTAAAAATAAAATTTTTTGTTAACTATTTGTTTTCTTTTAAGTTGAGCCTTAATTATCATTTGTTTTCAAATAATAATTAAAGCTATTACATAATATTGGTATGTGCGGCCCACCTAAAGATATTTCTTTTGAGAGGGATCGGCTGATCAAAAGGGTTTGCAAAAATGATCTTAAAAAACTAGAAGATCGAAAGCCAGAATAAAAAAAAGATAGAAGACATACATCAAAATTGTGAAGATTAATAAAAAATAATTCTCTATTCAATTAATGAATAAAAAGGAGAAAATATTAATCTCACAAGTTGAAGTGAAATAACATTCGAAATGTCAAAGAAGAATGGAAAGAGAACTGAGAGAGACAAACTTAATGGAATACAAAAAATTGTACCCATTTTGACCATTTGGCGTTAGCAGAAATAAAAAATTTTTATCTTTCGGATGAATACCCTTTCATAATCAACAACCATAAAAAACATCTTCAAACTTATATGAAATATCAAAAAAAAATTTTCTCAGATGAATGTAGAGAGTAAATAAGATCTAATCTAATAATTATATATTTTAGTTTTACCACCTGTTGCTGTTGCTGTTGATATGTAGAGTAGGACGATGGAGGTTGCCCACTGTAAAAAAAAAAGATTATTTTATAATTTTCAATAATTTATTATATATGATTAGCTGGCGCCGTCCGCTTTCAGCGGCCAGAGAAGCCAAGTCCCGCTGGATTCTTCTTTTATATATATTTCTCACAAATTGAATCCTTCCCTCATCCATAACCAACATGTAATTAATTTTAACAGGAACCTGATTGCAAATTTCTGCAACCTAATAAAGATTAATAACGAAAACGAAAATTGCGATAATCACAAAGAGAGCTTAACTCTGGGATATGAATTCAGCCCATTAAATATCATTTGGGCAATCACGCAAAGGTTACAATGACACAAGAATTATTTAAAAGAGGATTTTCTAGATAAATTTTTAGAATTTTGTAGTAATTGTCTAAACATTAAAAAAGAAAAACTCATGAAAATCCATCAACGAGTTTCAGAAGACATTTACGAGAATTAAAAAGTAAAAAAAAATTAAATTTCACAATTATTCTACAAATCCTCTCAAGTATGCCCTGGATTGGAACATTGGACCACAATAGAGTCCTCAGGCAAATCTTTAAAGAGAGGGAGTTGCTATGACACTCCGTCCTATAGAAAGGACGTAAAGAGTGATTCCCTCTCAATGAAGCATTCTTAGCAGGTGCTAAGAGAGTCCCTCCTGAATTTAGATCATCCTCCGCAGCATAGAATAGGTTGTAAAGAAGGGACTAGGTGGAATTAGAATTAGGAGTAGTTGGCTAGCTAGAAAGTAACTATGGAATGCTGATAGATGGCTACGGCCAGAGGTTGGACGGGTTAGAGGGGGGTGTCTCCGTGGATAAACGGGGATCCCGGTAGTTGGGTCTATATCCAAATGAAAAAAATTATTTTTGTCTTTTCATTGGATAGAGAAGACATTATTGTTGAAAAAGTGAAAGAAAAAAAGTTATTTCATTAGAATTACATATTTAAAAAAAAAAACTTTCGGTTTGGGTTGAGTTACAAGTAGTTCGTTTTGGTAATTAAAAAAATAAACATGATAGGACAGAAAATGCAGTCAGGAGTAAATTAAATAAAACAAGCAGAAATCGGGGCCTTCCTAAGGGATGTATGTTATTAAATATAGATGATAAGTATTTTTTTTTTTTTACAATGTGGGGAGCTTCAGAAATTGTTTTCTCCTTGTAATTGATACATTCACACTATATATCATTATATTATATTACAATATAATTTTATATATTGCAAAAAAAATAATCTCTGTATTTTATAAAATTCAATTGTCCTGAGAAAGGACAACGATTGAAAAATAAATCTTAACGATGAGATGGGTGGCTGTACGCAGATCAGAGATGAGAAAAGGGAGGAAGCCAGCCAGCAGGGCAGGGCTATCGAAATAAAACTCTCAAAATATGAGACGTTTCGGCTTTAATTAGATAATACCATCGTCAATTATTAGAGAGGATATGCAAATTCATTGTATAAGACAATAAAAATAAACATACAACAACTCTATCTGCGATTTTATTGTTTTATACATTGAATCAGCATATACTCTTTAATGATTGATGATGGCATTATCTAATTAAAGCCAAAACGTCTCACATTTTGTTTCGATAGAGGCTACCCTACTGTCTGACTTCCTTCCTTTTAACATATCTCTAATTAAAAATAAATTAAATAATTGTTTAATTTAATTTTCTCCTGGCTGTATTTCCTCTCCTCTCAGATATAAATTAGACACCCAAATTTCATTACCTCCAGCATAAAAAATAAAGCATAACATTGTTCAACAAAAAATTATTATACTAATAACTCATAGTGCATCTTCTTTAATTTATAAGTTAGCTAAGTTGTCACTAACCTCCTTGGAGGTGCAGGTGTTGTTTGTTGTGTTGGCTGAGTGACCATAGGGGGCCGGTATTCTGATGAAACGACAGGATTAGTTGCTCCAGGTGGTACTGGTGGTTGCGTTGGTGTTGTCTGAGCAATTGGTTGATTTGCTAACGGAATGGCAAGTCGTGCATTGACAGCCATTAAATGATCCCTTCTTTGAAGAAGAGACGCCACATGCTCTTCCAATCTCACATTCTCGGCACGGAGTTGATGGAGACAAGTTAACAAAGAGGCAACTGTATTTCAAACAAAACCAATGGAATATAAGATTAAAATTTTTTTTTTAAATTTCTTTGGCATTTGGGGCCAGACTTTAAATGATATACATTATTTAATAAATTATATGTACCGACTGATAGGGCTTTATTTGAAATAGTTGGTGATTTTCAAACAACGCCCTGTAGACTGTAAAGCACCAGTCAATATATCGTTTAAGATAAAAATATTTTGCGAGATGAGTTTGTGTTTGATTGGGCATAATTCACGCCCCCTGATGATCAGGATTTTCCGCTTTCGTGGCAGACGTGCTACCTTTATGGCAGGACGCACAGCCCAATCAAACACAAACTCATCTCGCAAAATATTTCTATCATAAATTATACTATATGTATTTATCTATGCTCATAAGAGATAACTCTGTCTCAGAGTCAAGTGTACACTTTTTTTTTATAAATAAAATTTTCAGCCCCACTAGGGCATCCTGTCCCTAATTTAAATTAACAAGTTTACTTTTTTAGTGCATATGAATTCCCTTGTGCTTTGATGCCATTGCCCCGAAGAGATTGGAGGTCCTTGGGAGATGTAACTTCCATAATTATAGTGAAAGATTGAAAACTTTACTTTATGTTATTCCTATTTATTATATAATAAACAAAATTATTATAATAATAATGGAAATTGAAGCATCCTCTGTTGAGAAAGTGGGAGAAGTTCATTTTATATGCAATAATTTCAAATAGAGCAGGGAATCGGTTGAATGCCACCTCTGAATATGAATGACTTCATGCGATTTTACAGAGCAAAGAGAAGGTTATGACTAATTCAGATTAGGGGGAGGAAACTCCGAATTTTTAGGGGATAGAAAGCGTGTTAACTTGGGAATCCTTGGACATGATTTTGATCGGGGTTGAGAGGGTGCTTCCCCGTGGTATAAATAAGTGAAAAATAACATTAAATATTTCAGGGGGCGTTGGGCTGCTCCACAACCCCTTTTTCGGTCTCTCATATCAGTAGACCCCATCAGGAGACTTCTGACAAAGTTGGAAAGTAATTTTTTGCGGCAAGCCGGACTGGAAACCGAGTTGTTTTGCTACTCTAGATCCTTCTTCCCCCGAAAAAATTAATTTTTTTTATTTTAATTTAATTAATTCAATTTTAATAAAATGTGAGATAAGGCTCCCCGATGTATAAATAAGTGAAAAATAACAAGTGATATTAATTAGATGATAAGCAACCAAATTGTAAATGATCAAGGTTAATAACTGGGCGTAAGGAGGAAAGAGAGCACTAGAGTGGGGAATGATTTTTTTGTAAGTTAATTGAGATAAAAAGTTGCTGCACGCCAATGGCGGGCCCGAGCCAAATATTTATCCGAGATCCCTATTTGGGAAAACTAAATATAAAAGAGGGGATCCGTCGAAGCCGGGGGGGTCAGCTAGTTATTAATAAATGTAGTGAATTCCTTACTGTCAAAGTGTTGAGCTTGCTCCATTAAGAATTGGCTTCCTTGATCCCATTGCCGTTCTAGTAGTTGATCTAAAGATTGAGGAATTTGTGGTTGGCCGCTTCCATTCAAAGGATTACTTACAGTGGAAGATCCCCGAACCTTAGCAAAAAAAAATTAGTTTTTGGGTTGTGTAGAGTTATATATAAATAATGGAGAAAGAAACCAGCAAATATTTCCACTGCGAGAAGATGATATAACAACCTCATAGCATTTATTAATATTTTCTTGTAAAATGCTAATGGAGGTGAATTAAAAAATAATCGGATTAACCGATTATAATATTTATAGGTTTATATTATTTTGAAATATCAACAAGAGAGTTCTAAGAAAAATGAAATATTCTTATCTCCATTAAATGAAGAAATATTTATATCTCCATTTATATTTATTGGAAATTTCGATGTACTAATTCAATGGCATGGTAGGTAGGCTGCTAAAATATTAGCTACTCATATTAATGGGGAGGGAGAATGGTGCGCCTTCGCGTAATGTATGCGAACGTTGTGCAAAACATGGTCGTTATTATTGTGTACCCCGGGCCGTGAGTTTGTCCTTGTTTTAATATATTTTCGGGTTTAGGACGTTTCCCTTTTTCGAGACTATAGGCAGCAAAAATTGCTGGTTTTTTCCCCATTATTTATAAAAAAATTTATTAATAAAGCTAAAAAGAGAGAATATTGAATTACCCCTGCAATGACTCTTGAATGCAGAGGAGGTCCGACTAATGTAGGATTTTGTCCCGTAAGTGAGGTATCATTGATGCCTGCTGCATTTCCTGATTCCAATTCAGCTGAGAGAGTTCGAGCCATCGACGAAGCAGGATTTAATTGATTTCCTAACATATGGGGAGCACTAACTCCATTGGCGAACCTAAACAGAAAGAAAAATTATAGGCTAAGAAAATGAAAAAATAAATACCCGCTCCTGCGGGATCTGATGATTATAATTTGAATTCCGTTTCCCGCTTATAATGTCTAGTCAGAAATAATGACCATCATCACTGTCGACTATACATTCGTGAAAAATAGCCCTTATTGAAAAACACTTGAACCAGTCTGCAGCCGGATGAAATCTCAACTTTAGGTGGATTGGAAATAAAATATCGACAGTGATTTTTCCATAGATACCTAATTTTTTGATGTAAATATTTGGAATGGGTTAGCGCCATTCATTCAGTAAAATATTTAGATCAATAAATTAAGTAGCTGTGGGAAAAGTAGTGCTGGTATTTCCTTTCCAATCTACCTCAAAGATTTGCTACTTACATTTTGTTGTTGTTTTCTTGAATAGGTGTTGGGGGTTTAGGTGGCGGCTGTTCAGGCGGTGGAGGAAGAACTGGCGATGTTGATTCTTGTGTAGCTCCTCTACTCTGAGATCGTTTTGGCTTGCGACCCCCTAAAAAATAAAAACATAATTAAAAATTGATTTCTAACAAGCATAAAATATATGAACTCTTACGGTCTCTGTGCTCATGGCTATGTCGAGGCCTTTTAGCTGCTGAGTCCGTTGGTGGTGCAGGTATTGAGCCTGTGGTCACAACAGGTGAGGTACTTTGTTGAATTGTAGCTGTCGAAATTGGAGGCGGGGGTGGAGGTAGAGGCGGTGGAGGCGGTGGAAGTGACGTTGACGTTGTCACGATTGTTGTTGTCGCCGTCGGCACTGAAGACATCCCTGAAGGAGAGACTGTCGGAACTGTCGTAGGAAGTGTCACTACAGGTGTCGTACTTGACGCCTGGATCTATCATCAAATGAGATTGATTGAATTGATGCCTCTTAAATAGGAGTTAATCGGCTACCGACCTGAAGTGGACTTTTGGTGTCTGCTCTAAAGGAAGAGGGTTGCGTGAGCACAGACGATTCTTCACGTTTCACTTCGATATTCGTTGTCTCTCCTCCGGGGCCGCTTGGAAGATTTGTGGGAGGTAAGGCCAAGCCTTCTTGCTATAAACAAACGTTAATTTAAAATTATATTTAAGTTTGCTTTTGAATTTAAATATTTTGAGAGGCGGAATTCTCAATTCCTCATGTCTCGAATCGTTCGGAAAGAAAAAGGCTCCTGGTCTCTGTGGTGATGTGATATTAATGATCCCGTCACTATACAAAGGAATTAAAAACAGATTAGGATTCGAATGACAAAAAAAGCGATAAAATTCGAATTCTCGAATTGGCGGGATTTGAATATCATTTGGAACTGAAGATAATTTCTCGAATCCTTTACGATTCTGAAAAAGACCAAATTGGAGAAAATTTGCACTAAATAAATGAGACGGTCAAATCTGGAGTGGGTGGATAAAAAGATCAGCCAAGAGATTCGAGAGATTCGGATTTGGATTCGCTTATCTATAAAAGAACGATGCGGAATTTCCTAATTAATAAATATAAATTTATTAGTGTTTTGATCATTTACCTGGGAGAGTAAAGGTCATTTTAGGACTACAAAACTTAAATTTGGTAGTTGGTATGCAATGATGTAATTATTAATAAATTGTAGGAAGATAGGGGAGTGGTGGGTAGGCTTCAAGTGACAAATATAATATTCAATGAGACGATCGTTTTCACTTTATTTAAAGCATAATCAGGGTTAATGCGAAAACGATCGTCTCAAAGAATATTTTATTTGTCACTTGACATCACTCCTCTATCCTCCTGGAATATTCGGACGTCATCATGGAGTCATACATTTTACATTGTAATGAGTTTAATGACCAAATGTTTTAAGAGCATAAATTATAACAAGCTCTTCTTCATCAGGGGTAAATGAAAATATATATATAATGAGAAAGATTAATAAAACATTAATAATTGATGTTTCTGAGCCAAAAGTCGATACAGTTGATCATTATCACTCAAATTATTCTTGACAGAATTTTTTGAGATTTGTATATAAGAAAAAAAACCTTGTTTGTTGTCTTTTGAATGATTTATCAATTAGTAGTCAGATGTTGTTGGAGGCTGATGAAGGAATAAGAAGGCAGAATGCAGCAAAAAAAAGAAGTCCTTGGATGCCAAAAGCGGAAAAGAGGCTTTTCGGACAAAATTTATTCGTCCATCCTCAGTCACCTATTGGCCAAGAGTTGTTTGATGTAACAATGTATGTATAGATATATTTTATTTCTTATACAGTGGATGACGTGTGGTGACACGAGTATCCTTTGAATGATTTTATTTGCAAGGAACCGAGTTATTTGTATATTTAAAATAAGACTCAAAAACCATTTGTCAATGGATGGTTTTATTTTTATTTATAAACAGGGAATTAATTGCAATTATTTTTGATAAATAAAGCAAGTGATTAAAATGGCTTGTCAAAATTTATGCCTTGGAAATATATATAACTCATTACAATTACAATTTTGAAATTTTTTCCCATCAATGTCATCCCATCAAGTTGGCATCACTCAAGAAAAACATCGTCTCCATTATAAAACTTAAGATTTGAAATTTATTCTAGTTAAAACCCAAATTTGGGCACAACAAATTGGGTATCCCAACCTGTGGATATAAACATTCCATTTTCTTTTCTAATATTTCCGATTTCTTTTATAATATTAAATTTAAAGGAGAGCGCGTTTAAAAAACCTTTGATATCAGTGATGCTGTAATGTTGTATTTTATAATCAGTAGAAATTTTGATGGGGAGTTCGTCTATATATAGAGTATACTTAAAACCTATTTTATTCAAAAAGGGCGCCGGTTTTTAATCATTTGCCATTTTTTTTTTGTTTGATTACAACAACATGTTTATCATTTGTGTTATCTAAAATATCTCTGATTTGTTTGAGTGCTTTTGTTGAGCGGTACACAACGAGTTTTAATCGTGGAATCGTTTTATCAAAACAGAGAGCCCACTATAATAATGGTTGATTCCAACTTCTTTTCAACTTTTTCATAGTTTTTTACAAACTTATTGTATTGTTATTGTAAAATATTTTTATTGATAACATATTCTTTGTATTAATGTTTTTGTTTTTTTTTTTTTTTTGTAATATTTTTATTTTTTTATATTTTAGCAAAAGGCCAAAAGATAAAATAAAAAAATTGTAAAGGATCTTCTTAGTACATTTAAAGAATGAAATCATCAATGAAATGAAAGTGATATGATGTAGGATTGGATTGTAGTAGATTAAGTAATATTAATAAAGCAAAAATAAGATAAGGTATAAAGAAAACAAGCAAGAATAAGTAACAAAACAATATAAATTTAAAAGCAGAGTAAAGTATGAATAAAACAAAACCAAGACAATTAAAAGCGACTATAAAAACTAAAGCAAAAACAAAATAAAATTATAAAATGATTTGGCAAAAATGAAATAAGTTGTTGATTACTTTCTGGCTTTTGCATTTTGAAGGAAGGAGTATCTCTGAAGTGCGGTTGGATTGAAGTGTTTTATCACTGCAGTATAATGAGGATAA
>JAAAKE020124027.1:2688-15097 GCA_010014785.2 Anisolabis maritima
TCCCAGGTCACCTCAGGATCAAATTGGCAAGCGTCTAATTATAATTCCAAAATTATGAAAAAGGCCATAAATTGGATAAAGGAATCCAAATATAATAATAATAATATATTTTATTTGTCTCTGCTGTTTCAACGGCTATGTGTCTCTCGCATCTTCAGGACAAAGTTCCTCAAAATAAAGTTTACACCTGCTGCAATCGCCATAATTATTTACAAAATTGTAAATTTTCAATATTTAAGACGATTGCAGGATGCGTGAACTTTATTTTGACGAACTTTGTCCTGAAGATGCGATTATTAATATAATTTAAAAAAAAAAAAAAAAAAAAGGTTTACCGATTTTAAAATTCTGTAAAATTTCCATTTCAAACTTCAGTCTAGGAATATGCTTTAGGATCCCAGTAGAGTCCAATAAAGATTTATTTAAACCGTCGGTATAAATAAATATGATTGTACAAAAACATAATAGTATTTTTTTAAATTCATATGGCCTCAGATGCTGATATTTCACATTTTTTTGCATAAATGTTTATATAGACATTAAAGAGAAATTGTATATAAATGTTTGTCATTAACTTCTATCATTACATATTTATTCAAATTAATTAGTCTCTAGATCAAAGAGATAAGGTTAATTAAATTATCAATATAGTCTTTGGATATAAATTATAATGGAATACTTATAATATTCACAATTTATGACCCATTACAAAAATTTGAGTATTCTGTTATTGAATTGTTACTGCGACAATTTAGATCTTACAAATATTAGTCAAGTATTATAATCAGGCACCAACCCAGAAAATATTATGAAGAGAAACCCAGCCTTTGGAATGAGAATCAGAAGCTTCACACTTTGTGGGTTGAAGTTCAAAACGGACAATCATGATAATAATTTGATTAAATAATATGTAAGACATAAAAGCTCCAAATTACTAATCATTGATATCCATTTAAGAAAAAATGATAGCATCCAACTAGAAAACTCCCGTAAAATAACGTAAATAAAACACAGTTCATCCATGCCCTCGACCGAGTTGCTTATAACGAAAGAAATAAGATATTAACATGTAAAAATATTTTTTTCTTTAGATAAGTGACTCACTAAGCTCCTTACTCTTCATTTAGGGGATATATGGTTTTATGAAAATTGATGGAGCTTATCCATCCAATTTAATTTTAAGCAGAAGAACTTACAAGCAATTTGTAAAATTAATTATGGTAGAAAATCCTCATGTACATTTTCTCTTTAAAACCATTATACCAAATTATTTAATCTTAATGGTAAGAATTGCGAAAGCTCAAATCGAGGCACTATTTGAATTATCTCGAAAAATTTTCATTTTAAATTTCAACATAAAAGGTAACAACAGAAGGTAAGATAAAATTTCACTTTGATCATAAAGGAAAAGTTCGAAAAAAGATTGAAACATTACGCAAAATTTTAATAAAAAAAATTTTTAATAAAATTTATCTACCGGATTAAATATTTTTAACTTAAACGGCTAAATTTTTTCAGGACAAGTCCTTCTTTTCGTAGGTCCTCTCTAGCTTAAGCTGTTTAAAATCCAAGGGTGGTTTTAAGGAGGGTCAAGACCTCCTTCTGTGTACAAAATTTAAAAACATAAAGGAAATAATGAAAAAATTTGTAAAATCATTGAAAGAACAATTTAATAAAACATTATAATATAAGAATAAATAAAAAAATAAATCTAAAATTTCATCAATTAAAAATTTTCTCTCCCCAGTAACAGTCATCATAGGGTCTTTGTTAATACCAAATAAAAAATTCTTAATTATTAAATCAAATATAATCATCCTCTTTTTTATTAAAAAGTTATCCATATTTTCTTCTTTAATATTCTAGTCTTTGAAATATGATTAATTAAAATTATTACTAGATAAAAAAGCACATAAGGCTTTTCATTTTTGGATGAACCTACTCTTTTATATGAGATATTCTTCTTCACATCAATGTACAATAAAATTATTCTTTTTTCATAATTTTAAATTTAAACAAATGCACTTCATTATGTAGCATAATATTTCTAATTTTCAAACTTTTATTTATTATTTATATTTTATATTTATACTATTTATTTTATATATTGTACTCGTAAAATAATTTAAAACTATTAATTATTGTAAATGCTGACTAATAGCTTGATGATAATGAAGCCTTTAGCCACTTATAATTAAATAAAAAAAAAGCGTTCCCAGCGCCAAGGAAGATGATTTAAATTTTCAATTATTGCGGGCTTCTTGTTGCCATAGTTACAATGAGAGAGAAATCTAAATAAAGCATGAACCTCTTATCGCTTGTGAATGTGTATTAAGTGGTTTAAATAGATTCTAATAGTGTCCATTAAAATTACATAACTCATATTCATCTTAAATATTAATGAGGCAAGTATTAATTGTGAATATACTAATATTTCCTGTAGATTGGAATGTTACTGTAAAAACAAGAATAGGTCTTTTCATTCATTTTTTAACTAATTATGTTTTATACTTTTAACTAATTAAGTTGCATTAGAAATAATTGTATATATTTTCTTAACTAAAATTCTATTAATTCTATATATTTATATTTATTTATTTTTATATACAACAAATTTAATTTAACAAGAACAAAAAATCGTTGTTTTACAAGTAACGCCTCACTTAGGCAACCGAGTGAATTAGTCGCCATTTTAGAAACATCACGTGATTGAAATTTAATTTTATTAGATGCTTCTAGATGGCAACACTTTTAAGAATTCTAGATTTAAAATTTTATAATTTAGAAACGTCATAAAACAAACATTTTTTTATTATTAACATTATTAATCCCCACTCTCCATTGTCGAGAGCTTAAAAATATTGCCATGGTCGATGTTCATAACCATAAAAGCCAAGGGGTGTGGATTTAGATCCCAAGGAGTCCGATGAAAATTTATTTATATCAATTGGATACCAAATACATTAACTTACAGTATATGCAGATTCAATGTATAAGACATTATACCTGTATATATATATATATATATATATTTTGTATTGTAATATACAACGCCTCTATCTGCGATTTTAATGTTGTATATTACAATACAATATATATATACATATATAATGTCTTATACATTGAATCTGCATATATTGTAAGTTATTAATTATTATTATTATTATTATTATTATTATTTTGTAAAGTTGTGTTTTTTAATTTTACTGAAGTCTATATGTCTTCAGAGGTCAAGAAACAAAAAAAAAAAAAAAATTAATTATAAATATTTTTATTTCAATGTTTTTCCTAATAAGTTTTTATTTTTTGTTGTAATATATTTTTAAATTGGATAAAATTAAAAAAAATTCAATTACAGTTACCCTATCTTCCAATTTTAATTAATTGGAATTTTTTTTAGATCATAAAAATCATTAAAAAATAATATTGTTTAAATAAATAGGATATGAATATAACAGTGTGAAATAAAAATATATCTTGCTTTTCTTGATTAGTAAAGGTGCGCTTTTCAAATTTTATTTATTTTTCTGTTTATTTTAAATTTTTTCAGATTTCAAGCCTCTATACTTGAATACAATCATGTTAGTGATCTACACCATTTAAACCTACAGTCTCATGGCAAACCCGTATCATATGAACTATGTGAGATGCCTACTCAATAGGCGCCGGCCTTCTAACTGTGTCGCGGCGCTCTATTTCGTTATAAGTAATAATATATATATATTATCACCGTTTACTTTTTTATATTAATAAACAACATTTTAATGAATTAAATTTCTATATTTCTCTAAAATAATAATATAGACATTATCATTTAGAAGATTTTTATAATAACAAAAATTTTACCACCATAATACGTGATTTAAAGAGTCTTTAGAAAATTAATTTATAAGATCCTAAATTGCAAACCGTCCTTGTCCTTGAGCAGAAGTCATGATTTAGTGGGGGTCAAATAATCTATTTCCTACCGTCAGTTTATGAATAATGTCTTTATTTTAATTTTTACTTCCAAATTTTAATGCGATCAGGATATTTAAATCTTACTGGGCAAGCAGCCAAATAAAAATCTCTCTAAATACTTGCGTTTTTAAATGTATTTGTTACACAAATTATCAACTAATTTTGTTATACACTTATATGTCACTATATTATTCTTCATTTATAAACTACATAGTCATGAATATTTTATATTATGTATGTGACTCAATGACTCAACTCTCTCCCAACAGAAACTTCTACTACAAATGGATAAATAAATTTCCGAAACCTCTCGTTTTTTCAAGGTACTAGAGAGATTTTTATTTGTCTACCTGCACCAATTTCCTTTTCATTTTATTAATTCTTCAGCTGTATATGTAGTCTGTCTGACGAACATTATGTATACACACTATTTAATTAAGCTTTTATATAATTATTTTTTATAGAAATGAAAAATATAAAAAAGGCCTCCCTAGCTTATTATAGGCTACTATAAAAGTAAAAATTACCTCCAATAATAAAAAGTCATTTTTGTTTAACTATATCTTTTCCTAATTGTGAACTTGAACCTTTATATTTATTCAAAGGTCATCCTGAAGTCCGTTTTTCCTTTCTCTTTTCATCGAACAATTCTTTTGTTAGAAAGTGAAGTATTATTGACGTTACTAAAAAAATAATTTTTTTCTTTTCATCTTAGCCCTCTTCAAAATTTTTATTCTTTCCCGCTTAATTATTTATTGATAACCTACTTTGACGTATGTCTTAAAGATGATAGACTTTTTTTTATTATCTATAAAACTCGTCTCACTCGGCTTTATGTATGAGAGCGAGAGAGAAGAGAACATAACGGTGCATACAAAGAGTGACGTTACAAGAGCTGTTGCTTGTTGCAAGACAGAACAACTCGAAAAACACTTATCACCTAGAAATTTCTTATTTTATGATAACCATTTAATTGTTTTCTGTTGTTATTATAAAGATCGAAGAAAATAATCTAAATTCTAGAGGCATAGCCAATAAATAGATAAATGAGGGTATCATTTTAAATTGGCAAATTTTTAAATTCTTCTTTTATTTAACAAAAAAAAAAAAAAAGACTAAACAAATTAAAATTAAGGCAAAAATTTGTTGATATTTTTAATCAGTACATTTATAATTAATAAATTTCGTTCTTCTTTAAAAAAAAGATAAAAATTTTTGTCGGTTTTGGATTTCTTCCCTATCCTTAAAATGTTTTAGCTCTGTTAAAATGCCTGATAGATATATATAGGTAAGATCTAAAAAGAAAATTTATAATTAACCATAATTTTTCTTGTAAAATAGCCGTTTTTTTTTTTATTATTATTATTTTTTAACACTAAAAATGGTTTTGTTTGTTTGTTTGTTTAAAATCAATAACATTTCTATATAAAAAATAAAAAGTTGAATTTTTTTTTTTTTTTTGGGGGGGGGGGGGGGGGGAAAGAGGAGGAACCCCAAAAAACCCCTTTTTTCTTTTCTCCTCTAAAAAAAAAAAACGTTCCTTTTCACATTCCATACATTAAATTCTAAAATGTGTCCTCTCCAGATTTT
This sequence comes from Anisolabis maritima, assembly GCA_010014785.2. NCBI lineage: Eukaryota > Metazoa > Arthropoda > Insecta > Dermaptera > Anisolabididae > Anisolabis > Anisolabis maritima. The sequence continues at coordinate 8,239 of JAAAKE020124027.1, forward strand.
TATTAGATTAGCATTTCCCTAATTTTTTTGGGTCAAAATGTGTGATTGAGATTTCTCAACGAGAATATATATATATATCATATCTGTACTATATTATAAGATTACAATTCAATTCATTTCATTTGATTTGGGCCGTAGAGGTCCATCTACCGGAGTATTTATTTACTCGAGGCGATTCCGTGCACAGAGTCACACACACCTCAAACCCAGCCGAGCTCTTGCCGTTGCCATCTATCGGTACACCGTAAAGTTATTTTATTTTCTAACTCTAATTCCTCCTTCTATATTCATTTCTAGCTAGCTAACTACTCCTATATCTAATTCCACCCGGTCCCTTTATTCCAACCTATTCTATGGAAGGGAGGATATCCTAGATTGAGGAGACTCAGTACCGGCATGTAGCCTACTTCTTGCGAAGAGTGCTTCATTGAGAGGGAATCCTTCTTTACGTCTCTTCCATAGAACGGGGTGTCATAGCAACTCTCTCTCCTCGTAGAGTTTTTTTTAAAGTCTTTTTCGGCATCTAAGGCCATTTAGACTCCCTGCTTGGTTATTTAAATTAATTTTTTTAAGGAGGACGTAGAAAGTGACGGACAATATATAGAATCCAAAGGTCATAACAATAAATATTAATTTAAATAAACATTTATTTTTGTCTAAAAATTCGATAGAACTTTCCAGTAGAGTCAAATTTTTTTTAAGTCTTTTTCGGCATCTGAGGCCATCCTTATTTATTTATATCAATTGGTAGCCAATATAATTTAAACAAATTTTTGTCGCTCAGGGGAAGCGAACCACTGATCTTTGGTACGTGAACCCAGAGCTCTACCTCTGTACCAAGGGACAGGGCTCCTCGTAGAGTTGCCTGAGGGCTCTAATGTGGTGGGATCCAATGTTCCAATCCAGGGCATACTTAAAGATTTGTTTACATTAAATACTTTTATTTAATGAAAAAATCCCTCTTAGCCGGGATGTGAACACCGATCTCCTATGCAGAATGGCGACACCTTACCCTTTATATTATAAGAATTCAATACAATTGTCCAGACATCTCTATTTATATCAATTGGCATTCAATTGACATAAATAAATTTTCATCGGAGTGTCTGGGATTCGAACCCACCCTCCTGGGCTTTTAAGGTTATCAATACTGACAATGTCACTATCTTTAACCTCTTGGCCGCGGGGGGGGGGGGGAGAACAGGATTCTAATTGACTGATGAGGGTAGCTTCATTATGACGTTATAATCATAGGCTGAAAACATAGTCTGTCATTAATTTCTAAAAGTGAAGTTAAAAAAAAGAAAAATATATCGGGTATCGTGAAAGAAAAAAAAATTTTATCTTTTCCATAAATTTATTAATTGGGGAAATGAAAATAATTTTCGAAACATTTTATTTTAATAATTATGGTTATTCCTTAATATTTCACTAGAATAATATATTATCATAATTTCAGTCTCAAAATATAATAAATAAATTGGCTATTATTATTTTTTATATCATTAATATATATTTTTAAATTATCTTTACTGTTGCTTTTATTAAGGCATTCAATTATACAACTTTATTTGTTTGGAAATATTTGGACCAATAGGAGTGCAGCATTGGCATCACGTGATTCGATTGTTTAGCACGAGGCCGAGGCTTTCGTCTCGTCTCCTTCGTCATCCAGTAGTGACTCAGTCAGCATCCATGGAGCCTTCATCCCCTAACTTTTATGCAAAGGGATTCCAAGATGGCTGCTATCTCAACGATGGCTTTCTTTGCCCTAGATTATTTCCTCACTTCACATCTCTCCAGGTACTTATCCTCTTTAATTTATTAATTTATCTAAAATAAATTGTTTTAGCAAGAGAGAGAGAGAAGGACGCTTAAGAAATGATTGGAAGGTGAAAATTATTATTTTATAATAAATGCTCTTTCTTTCTCTTGCATTAAAAAATAATGATTTAGAAAAATATCTATTTTGAGTATGAGAGATTATGAGTGAATTTGAGGATGCATCTCTCTCTTTTATCTAAAAAAGAGCTTCTCTCTCTTTATGCATAAGTAAACTCCATTTGAAGAATTCGGTTATTTTCGGGTGTTTCCGCCTTGCATTGTTATCTACCACTCGCAGCATTTTTAGCTTCAAGTATGGCCTATGAATGAGATCTCTTTGCCGAATATTGGATCATTCCCTCAGAATTATTTCAACTCTGAAAGGGAACTCAAGCCAAAATTGGGCCCGTGTGAATATTAAAAGACAACTTTTTATTAAAAAAGAATACTTTCAAGTTAATATTATAATATTTAAAATTTTAAAGAAAAAAACATTTAAGAGAACATAAAAGAGAAAGAAGGCTCTCTTTTATTTAAGCCATTTAGATTTGAAAAAATTTCTTATATCATTTGATATTTAAAAAAATTTCCTTTTGCTTGGTTTGTTAATTTAACAAATAGTTAAATTTTTTTTTATTATTTTACTATTTTTAATCGTTTCTCTTATTTGAGTAGTGACCTGAGTTAATTTCCTCACCCACCTTTGAGCATGAAAGTAAATCTTTACCTCTCTTCCAATCTCTTGAGAAACACAACCAAAGTGTAAGTCTATAATTTATCAATTATCTCATCTCTTTCTCTTCATAATCTTTTTATAATCATTCGTTATAAACTACCGTTAGTTATCATTTTCTATCAGCGACTTAGGGTAGTTTGATTCAAAATACTGTTTCATTTTCTAAAAACTACTACTCAAAATATATTATTTTACTAATTTGACTTTAAATAACTCTAAAAATTATATTAAATAATAGAGGTTTTAATAAATATTAAATATCTTTAAAAAAACGATATTTTTATATTAGTTTAATTATATAAAATAATCTGTAAATTTGTAAAAATCTGAAATTTTAATGAAAGAACGAACCGATCAAATACTAAATATGTTTATTATTATTATTATTAAGGTTATTTTAAAATTATTTTTTAAATATTAGATCTTTCAACATCTGAGGTTATTTCCTTGCGTTTTTATTCTCAAAAACAACAGTAAGTATCGTTGTCGGGTTTATTTAATTTAATAGTTGAAGATAAATTAAAGAATATATTGTTAGCCCAAATTATTTTTTTACCTTTGTCGACGTTTCGGGGGCTAAACGCCAAGCATCTTCAGGACGCAGGCTATTAAGTATATAATTTCTTTCCCCCAAAAATAGTCATATCGTCAAGAATATATTGTTGAGTAATAATGGAGCGGGTAAATAAGACCAGCTCTCATATTGTTGACTCTACATATGCTTTGGAGCTACTTAGAGTTAAATTTTTATTAAAATATTTTCAAATTTATTAGTTTTTTATTTATTTCCTGATTATTCAAAGGACTTTTTCCTCTTTGCTTTAATATTTAATATTTGGTCTCTTTTATAGAAACAGGAAATAATTTTTCATTCGATCAATCCCTTAGGGGGGCGGAGGGGGATAAATGCTGCATTCATTATAAGTTTTTATTTTCCATTGTTTATAATAAAATTTGTAATCAGTGATAAAGTAATAAAAAAGTTAATCCACAATTTTTTAATTAATGCTTAACAATAACTAGGCCTATTAGAAATTATTTTTTATAAATTTAAAAAAAAATTATTTTTAATTATTTATCAATTTCATTTAATAGACTTTATTATGATTTTTTTTAGATCATTGTCACTCAGCTCATCAAGGATGTCTATCTCCATTAGATAAAGCTCATGTATAAAGTCATCTTGCAGATACACCGACTTCTTACCACTGAGAAGAACCTCTAATGAGATCATTTGTAGAGATTCTTTTGGTGAACTAATGACAAGTAAGGCCAACGTTTATTTTAATAGAGACTCAGATTTTATTTAGAGAATCAATATTTTATATGAATTAGAACTTTTTATAAATTTTTCTGTAGATATCTAAAGACTAGTGGATTGTATAGAATATAAATTGTTAGTCATAAAATTTGGTTTAAAGTCTCTAATCTTTTTGATAATATATTTATATTTTCCTTTTTTTCTCTACTAGCAATTTGTTAATATGTCATAAAAATAAATAAAACTTCCATTTACCATTAGTAAATTTTCATACACCCCATCCACTGGTTTTTATTTATCTTTGAAAATAATAAAATACTTTCAAATTTATGTGAAATTGTAATGAAATGATTCATGAATAGGTATAAAGCAAGATGGCAAATATAAGTTAAATGAGGCATTCTCTTTATTTCTAAACATTTTTCGGCATCAAAAAAAAAGGAAAAAAATTTCAAACAAAATGAATAACAAACAGATCATAAATGCTCAAAAAGTCAAAATAACAAAAGAAACCATACAATTAATAATAAAGACTAAGGATATTGATCAAAAATATAAATAATATGCTATTTGATATCTTCTCTAAAATTATTAGAAGTTTAAATTAAAAAATTTAAAATTCTTTTATTAATGGTTGACTTTAGTTAATATTGAATATAACTAATATTCGATTATTATACTATATAATTCTAATAAGTAGATAGGCAGTGATTCCCAGCTTTTTCGCTTGCGGACCTGTTAAATTTTTTTCGCGGATTGGAAACACTTAATTTCATGATCCATTAATTAATAAACAGTGGCGTAGAAAGGAGTGAGGGCGGCTTAGGCGTCCCTTTTTTTAGAGGCGACAATTTTTACTTAAACTTGTAAGAAGAGGCCCAAGATTTCAAGAAGAAAGAAATTGGACCGGACAAGGTCGGCAAACTCATGGACGGTGCTGGACGGATCAAACTCTAGCTATGCCACTGTTAATATTTTAAGAAAATTTTCGGCCCGACAGACTAGTGCTTGTTACATTTTCTTTTGCATGTGTACACTGTGAAGTTGCTTTTTTATCTTTTATCTTTTTTTTTTTTAATATTGTAATAATAAATAATCAAATAAATAAGTGAATTTATTTATATAAAAAAACAACATCACGAGATATAAATGCAATACACGATGGCTGGGAATTCCTATTTAAAGGTTGCTATGTATTCATTTTTCTATATTTTTGATTTTTTAATCAGAATTAAAATTTTTAAATTATTTAAAATCCTTTTAAAAAAATGAAAAGTAACCTATCTACACCTTTCACTTATACATAATTTAGGCCCTTCTCCCCCTCCCCTCTAACCTTTTTTCTAGTGAGATTATCTCCTCTTTTGGATTGCTGCCTCACTGGGCAGAGTTCTTCAATTTGTCATGTAACGAGGTGTGTATTTGTCCGATTGTCATTCCGGCAATCCCTTTAGAGTATAGAAATGAAGAAAGGGGAGGGTTTTTAGTTTTTAGGGCTTCTCTTTCAGAATTCTTCGAGCGATTCGATGGATGGATGGATAGAGATGATTGTCAAGGTATGGTCCGCCCCCCCCCCTGCTATATTAGGTTTAGATAGATAGATTGATAGACATATTGCTAAGAAGATTAAACTATCTATTGAAAAACTCAAAAGATGTCTGGAAATTGTTATAAAATAAACAAAAGAGTTCTTATCATATCTCATTCTTCAAATTTTAAAGTTTTAATCTGAGTCTTTATTTTTATTTTTAATATTGGCAACAAGGGCGAAGATAAGACATTTTTTAAATTAACTGTGAATGGCAAAAAATTGACAAAATTGTGATCTTTTAAAAGTTTTTTTTGAAATTTACTAAAATTTAATAAAAATTATTAACAAAATATTACCAAGTGTTTTATATTGTTTTAATTAATTAAAAAATTTTATTTGTTTTAATTTTTAATTTGATACGCCTTTTTTTATACCTTTATATTTTTTAAACCTTTTTTTATCTTTGGTTGAAATTGAATTTAATATTCATGATGTGGAAAAATTGGATCCTTAAGATCAATTCATTTCTACTAAAGATAAAAAAGTGACTTAAGTTAATTATCAAACCAAAGATTTCAATTTTATTTAAATGAGCCCTTCTCTTATCTATGCTCTTAGTCCATGCTTGGCAGATCCAGATCTTTTTAAAAGGGACGCGATTTGTGAAATTTTTCTCAAAAAAAATTAATTCCCACATTAATAAACCCTGTTAATCATTATATGAATATGGTTTTATTATTGTATAAAATACCTCTAATATTAATCATTCTATTGCCTTCTTCAGGCATGAGTTGGATATAAATTCATTTAACTTTAATGTGTTTTGTTCCTAAATATCGCCTGAAGAAGGCAATAGAATGATTATTATTTTTTATACATCGAAATTTTTTATACAAATCGAAAACATTGTTTGAAAAGATTTATCTTCAATTTTTACATATAGATATATATTTTTTTTTTTTTCAAATTTTGAACTTTATTTTCTTTTTTTTCTTTTAAATCGGAAGGAAAGTTTTGACCCCAAATATTTTGGATCAGCCTTTGTTATAAAATAATGTTATTTTATTATCTCAAAAGCAAAATAAAAATATTCCTTTTTTTATTAGTTATTTTTCAAATAGATTTCCATATTTTTCATTTCACTCGCTTATAACTTTATTATTTTTAGAAAAAATCTGAAAATTTTTATGTAATAATTAATCTGTACTTTAATTTCAAAATTTAATTTATTAATATTTATCATAGTCTAACTATTAATTGAATAATAATACATATGCCGATAAAATTAAATTTTATACTTAATCATGAATCTATTATTTTGCTTTTGAAACTTTTTTTTTATTTGCAATGATATTCTTTTGTAAACAAGAGCTCTCTCGGAACTCCTTCGCTAGAAAACATTACAACTCTTTATCATCCCCATTAGGTAGAGTCTAGAGACTGGAGGAAAGAGACGAGTTCTTGGTTTTTTTTATTGATGAAACTCAAAAAGTGAAACTTGTCATGT
>JAAAKE020124038.1:0-15096 GCA_010014785.2 Anisolabis maritima
GAACCACCCGTCGCTCTTCGGGTTCAAATCGATCAATTTGCAACGCTGACATTTTTTTTTTTTTTTTTTTTTTTTTTTGAAAATCTTTCATTCACTTAGTTAGGGGAAGGGAATATATAGGAAGAGAGGGGGGTAAAATGGTTTTGGGATTTTAAAATTAAAAAAAAAATGAAGGTATGATGGCCATTCATTATACAATATGTATGTAAATCATGAAAAAAACTTCATCAATTTTGGTGATGTTTGGAATGCGTTTATCTCTAAACATAAAAGCATTTCGCTAGAAAAAAAACCTCTAATGAAAAATACAATTTCTATTAAAATATATAGCTATATTTATTTATTTTACTATCTATTAAAAACTACCCCTTTTTTGTGATATTCTTTCTATATTTTAGATACGTTTTGGTGCATCATTTTTTCTTTTTTTGTTTTTTATGTTTTTTTTTTTGGCATCTGAAGTCATCGATCGATTGATAAACTCGATGTTTATTTATTTAAATTAATTGGTAACCAATATAAATAAATAAATTTTTCGTCGGGAAGCGAACTCCTCACTGAAGCGAGACAGGGCTTTTTCTTAGTTGATTTTCATTAATAATAAAATCGTTGTGTCTTTGTGAGTAGATGCCCGACTATATTTGACCTTCTCTAGAAAATTTCTAAACCAGAGTTTGTATATTTTCAACATAAAATTGAATTGAAATATTTATTAACTTAAATGAATTTATTTTACTTTTATTGTTGTTCTTTTGGATGGTTGGCAGCCAAGTTCGAATAGAGGTGCGATGGTTTTTTTCTCATAAGTTGTCTTTATTATTAACTAGTGTCGACGATTCCCTCCCAAAGATGCATTCTTCGTAAGGAGAAGGCTACATGCCGGTGCTAAAAGAGTCATAACAGATCAACATAGATTAGATTAGAAGGGACCGTTTGGAATTAGAATGAGGAGTAGTTAGCTAGCTAGAAATGAATATAGGAGAAGGAGTTAGAGTTAGGAAATAAAGTTACTTCCGATCAATGGCTGCGGACATAGGCCGGTTGGGCTGATGTGTGTCTCCGTCCAAAACACCTCGGGTTCTATGCAGAAAGGCCTATACGGTCCAAATGAAATGTATTCTGGATTTTTATTGTTATTTTTATGTTATGTTGTCCGTTCTTTAAATTGAATTTTTTTTAATGTCAAATGATTGAATAAAATTCCAGAGTTTTTTCTCTATGATTTATATAATTCAGTATATTTACAGTTTATTTATTTGATCAGAATAAAAGCAGATCATTTCTATTTATTTTATAATATTATATTGTATACTGTGTCAGAAGAGAATATTTTTTCGTCACTAAAGACATTATTCTCCCAATTAAAAATTAAATATTCGTTAGAGAATTCTATTCTCTTCCTCTTGTGCTCTTCTCTCAGGGCTTCTCTCTTCATTGGGCTTCGGCTGAATAATAGGTTTTGGTTTAACCTATTTAAAACTGTCCTCTGGGAACAATGGAAATTTAATTGAGATATTATTTCTGAACAAGATGTTATCAGGAGTTTTTCTTTCTATGCGTTATTTGTTTCTTCTTCAGGAGTGGTGACCCTTCTTCGTCCTGACTTGCTTTTAATGGAGAAATCTAAAGTGTCTCTATGGCTAAATTTTAAATATCGTGACTCTTGAACATCCAATAACGGCATAATATTTCCATTATCCTTCAGTTTAATAATTATCTCTGTTTTTCTAATGACACCTATGGAGCCACCATTGCAACACTAAGATTACTATAAAGTTTGTCTTGGGACAGATAATCAAATTACTTAACGAGGAAATTTTCCCCTCCCCCTGTAGAAAAATAAAGGCAAAGCCAAATAACCCATGAAATGATAAATAATGCATGGTGGTAAAAAAAATATAGTCTGATTCATGAAAAAAAAAAAAAATTAAAACCCAGATAGAAAAATTTTTTTTCCATAAATATGAATTATTCTAAAAGAGATGATAAATTCAGTTTTGAAAATATACAGAATTTTCTTTGAGAAAAAAATTCCCTATCTCGATTGTTTTAAATCCTCTTGATTTTTTTTCAAGAATCAGACTATTAGTCTCTCTTCAGCCCATGCATTATCTATCCTTTCATGGGTTATTTGCCTTCGTCTTTGTTTTTCTACAGGTGGTGGGGAAAATTTCCTCGTTAGGAAATTTCGTTGAAAAAAGTTTTAATTTTATATTAAAATCATCCAGTTTTATTGCTTTTTTTTTCATTCAAAAAGGTCTATTTTGTTCTTTGCCAAGGCATTAGTGTGAGTGTGGCAGAAGTATTGCTTAACTCCTGTGAGTTGAAATATTTTATCACAGTCTCACTACTTTTTTCTATTAATATAATTTAACGGAGTATACATGTCATGACATGTTGAATTTTATTGCTATTTTTAGGTTATGTAATGAATATATTTTCAATTTTTTTAAAGTTTAAAGTAAAGCAACTGAGGCCTTAATGACTTGAAGCGATACTCAATATATTTATTACGATACGAATTACCCAGACATATTTATTAAGATCAATTGGTATCCGAATGATTTAAATATTTAAATTTTCATCGCACTGCCTGGGATTTTTTTAAAAAAAATCTGCTTCCACTCAATGGATTGTTATTAAAATTGGTTTCAAAAGATTTGGTGGATACTAAGAAAATCGTGTTTCGCAAGATATATTGTTGGGTCTTTTTTACCGCTCCTTCCAGACTGATTCACTTCAAATTTTAATCCTTTCTTAGACTCTTTTTAGATCTATAAAGTTGTTAAGTTTCATCCTTTTCCGATGAGTGGTTCCAGGGATATAAGCAAAAATAAAAGCTACACACATATACTCATAGGCACATTAAGATTTTCTTCCATTTTGATTTGAAAGGTAAAGATATTTTTTAAATTTGCAGGGTTACATTTTTCATGATCATAATACTTTCCTTGGAATCAATAATAATATCTCTTCCTAGATACGCCTTACTCTCATATCGAATCGGAAAAGTAAAAATATTTGTATCAAATAGGTACGTAAATCTTCACTTTTAATAACAAAACAAAGAATGATGGTAATTATGGCGGATGAATATGAAACAGTATTTGACTATATTGCACGAATATGTATATCCTGCCAGGGCTTTTAATATTTCGCATATTCTAAAAGACAGACATATAGCCAGGCTGGGAACCAATTTCCTCTCTCTCTATCTCGTTCTTGATATTTTTTTCCAAGAATCAAATTTCCAAAATAAGTATAGTTATCAATTTATAATTATTAAATAAATAAATAAATAAATGACAGTCAAATTTTCTAAATTGAAAACTATCATTTTCCCTTAATGAAATTGTTTTGTGGCTTTTTAACCCATCTCTTATAGAAAGGAGAGAATCATATCATTATGGGTTTTTGAGTGATCGTATATTAAATTTTAGGCCTTTCTTAATTTAAGTTTTATTTGAAGATATTTTAATTATTTTGAGAATGTAATAAACCTCTTCCTCTTGTTTATTGCACATCTTATAACATTAAGAACAGAGGTTCATAACCTCTTTATACTAGCACCTCCCTAAATATTTTTCCAACTCTACAAAGCTACAAAATACATAACACTTTTTCAATTTATTATTTTTACAAATTAGGTTGTTATTAAAGTGAAAAAAAAAAAAAAGAGACACCTTCAACCATAGTCTGAAATTTAACTAACTAAACAATTTATTAACTAAAGAATAAAAAATTTAAAAAAATATCTTCTGCATTTATGTATTTTGAAGTGGAGGCAGTGGCAAAGACGGATAAGCTGCGGATTATGAATCTAGAGTATGAAAATAGGTCGTGTTCAAGTCCGGCTTGCCGCAAAAAATTATTTCCAACTTTGCCAGAAGTCTCCTCCTGGGGTAGGAAATAGAGAGATAATCTCACCCACAGAAGCCCATGTGATATCACAATGGGCCATTATTGATCTAAGTGAGTCCCCCCAATGGAGGGCGCCCCCCCCCATTTCAATTTAACCTTTGAATTTTGCTCATTTATATATAATTTTTTGTACTGCATCCACACAAATTTAAAATAATAGATGTTTATTTATTAGTATTATGTAACCATGGACTAAACTGCTGGTTTTTCTCTCTTCAACTTCAACTTGACATTCGCCCATTCAAACAACTTTATTAGAATCTGTTATATTTTATTTTTAAAATTGCATGACTATTGTTTAGGGTAACAGACATTTGACACATATTTAATAGAATCTTTCTCATTTTTGTAAAGAAATTAGAAGAAAAAAAAAAACTAATTCATCTTTGGAAAATTTATACTTCAATAAACCTCTTCTCCCCTCCTACTTCCAGTTAACGATCTTGGGAAGTAAAATTTAAAGCATTTTAAATTTTAATAAAGTAATAATAAACTAATAGGGCCGTATAAGAGCTAAGGGAAGGCTAATGAATTTTGGAAACTTAACCTATTAACGTAAACTCGGCTATTATTAAGATTGTGAAACAAAAAATTATTAACAGGCAGGCGAGCATTCGTAGAGAGAGAGACCCCAACGGCGATATTCCTGCTCTCATTTAAGCACTTAATAAAGTCAAAAGGAGAGGCAAAGTGTCACTCAACCTTCTCCTCTCCCCTCTCTCTGTTAATGGAATGAAAATCGTTCGTTAACGACTCTTAGAATTAATTATTTAATATTTATTTTCTCTCTCACTTATACTCCAATCTTTTCTCTCTCTTTCTCTTAGATATCAAATGAAAATTATAAGAATGAAGAAAAATTTTTCATTTTCATTTTCACTAACCGAAGATAATAAGAGCAATCCATTCGATGCAAAAAATGGAAATAGAGATTTTAACGGGAATATACATAAAGAAGTTTGCTGTGAGAATATTTTCAGAAAATTTTTCTCTCTCGCTCTATCTGAGTGTGTGTGTATGTGAGTCCAGTATCTAGGCTAGGACAAATCCTAGAGCAATGAATATAAATAAATGAATAAATCTAAAGGAGGACAGCGGAGTAATGTGAAGGTGTCAGGGGACAAATAAAATATTATTTGAGGCGATCGATTACACTTTATTTAAAGCATTATCAATCAAAATTGAGTGAAATTGATCGCCTCAAAGAAAATTTTATTTGTCCCTTGACATCACTCCCATATCCTCCTGGAATTCAGAGCATATCATAGTATCATACATTTTTCCTATTTAAAAATAAACTTAGATTAACATGAATATAGGACAGTAAGGTTTTGACGAAAATCGTGCAATCAGTACTGGTAATTTTTCTTATGTCATTTTTTATTTTTTTATTTTTTTATTTTGTTTCTCCTTTTCCTAATTAAAGACATAAAAATGTATATTTTGGTGTGTAAAGCCTTTCAAGAGTACTTCACTCTTACAGTTTTTTAGTTGAAAGTCTATATTTTCGTTATTATATCAATATTAAAAAAAAAAAAAAAAAAAAACAGCGGTTTTTAAAATGTGAATAAATTTCTCTAAAAGCGACCTTTAGAAAATAAAGCCCGTCTAGAAGGCCATGCCAACAGATATCTTGTTAAAATATAAAATTCTTGTTCAAATAGAATATTAAAAATACTCGATAAGTAATATTTATTTAGCACATCCAGATTTTTTCTCTATATGAAAGTTTAGGTTCGATTAGTAGAGACGGTTTTTATCAGATCTGCTAATCCCAAATTAATATTTTATCATCTTCATTTTATATTTGTCAAATAATATTTAATATTTATTAAATGCGAGTTTTAAAAGTCATATTTAATTTAATGCTAAATAATTAATTGTTGAATGGAACAAGAATTCAAGAATAATTATAATTATTTTAATAAATAAATAATATTCATATTTCATAAATTGAATTATATTAAACTAGCTGCGCAGACCAACGCAGGCGGGCTCCTGTGGGAAATTTTTTGCCTTTTTTTTATTTCTTTCAAATATTGGAAAGAATCTGAGTCCAAAGTTATACAAAGGTGATCAAAAATTTTTATTAATTAGTTGTGTCATTATTAATTTTTTAAATGCTTCAATGTATTCTTTTGCCCTAATCCAGGTCGTAATTGAAATTTATCCTATAAAAACAAAGAAATTATTGCCAGTAAATAGTCACGTGACGCGACTCTCGTTCACTCGTTTCAGACATTTTTTTACATACGCCTCCTGAAGTGTTTGTTTTTTTGTTTTTTTTTCACTTATTTATAAAGCAGAGAAGCCTAAGCCTGATCTCCAAAGTCCAATCCCAAAGAATGCCCAAATTAACTCGTCCCAAACGAAATTTTCAACTCCCTAAAATGGGGATTCTCTACCTCTAATCTGAATTAATCATAGCTTAAAACTACTCCGGAAAATTCTCTACACATTGGAAAAAAACTGCACGAAAATTCACCCATTAGTTTCGTTTAGTTACAAACAGACAGACATGATCTTTTTGTCTTTTGTATAATACAGATATATATATATAGGTAATAAAATTTTTATAATTTGTTAGTTTTGGAGTTTTTCCAAAAATACACACAGAGTTTGTAAAATTAAAATAATTAAATCTTATAGTTATTATTCTATAATTAATGAAATACATTAAATTTTAATGAATTATATATTTTTGTCATATGAGTGGTGAGTGAGTAGAAGTGTGAAGAGCCTCTCACTCCCCAAAACATATTCCAGGGATGGGCCATTGAGCCGGAAACTTGCGATGGAGTTTGGTAGGTGTCAACAGTGCACGATACCAGGGCTACCCAACTAGGGAATGATTTTTTGTCATATTTGTAGAGAAGATAAAATGTGGTCACAGAACCGGCCATTTGCACAAAGAATATGTGTTTTAAATTTATTGTTTTTTTGCAATTATTATTTATTTTTGTGGAATTTTGAGGTAGAGTTTAAATGAACACAGTGGCGCATTTAAAGGTGAGAGGAGTTGCAGGAGCCCATTTATTATTATTATCTTGTTAATTAAAAAAATTTTTTTTCAAGTCTTTTTAACAAACAATTCAGTTATATTTATTTGATATTTATTAATATTATTTATAATTTAATTATTTATAATAATTTATTATAATTTAATTTATTTGATAGAACTGCCTGGGTTCGGAACTCGAAGTTGCCCAAATAAAGCTGATTGTTCCTAATAGATTCCTTGCGACCATTTACGTAAGTATTCCTTATATAAATTTATTTTAATTTAATAAAAAATGCTAAATTATATTAATCAAAAGTATATGTATTATAATTATGAGATTTGTTCATAATTATTTGTGTTTGCATGAAGAGTACTTGAATAATAATTTTGCCCCATTTTATTCTACCTTTTTGTTATAGCTAATTTTATACCTTGTATCTACCAGATACATTTTGACTAATGTTGACAAGAAAAAAGCAATTTTAATCAAATCTAAATATTATTTTGAATAATAATAATAATGGAAGACCAGGTAGCAGAATGGTTCGCCAATCAGGTAATTCAGTTAGTATATTCAATATAAAATAATACTTATATTGATAAGAATAAATAATTTCTTGGAACGAAAAACGTTAGGAAAAAGTTGTGGAGTTGAAAAATCGTAAGAGTCACTCTAAAAAAATACAATTTAAATAAAGCCAAAAGATAAGGCTATTTCATACATCGGAGGTACAGAAGGCAATGAATTCATAATAAAATTTTCCGATAGTCAAAGTTTTTTTTTTTCTCCTTTAATTAATATTCAAGAAAGAAATCAAAATAAAAAGACTTAGAAAAGAGTAATTTATTCTTATCGTATCGAAAGAGAGAGAGAGAGAGACGTTTAACGTTTCGCCCTGGTTTAGATTTATCATCATAAGTTAAACATTATTCTAAAAGTGAAAGTATAAAAGTTTCTTTTCTCCGCCAGCCAGCCAAGATGACCACCTGTGGTTTCTCATAAATTCAGAGTTTGTTGAGAGAGAAAGAGAGAGAACGTTATGAAAATTAAATAAAATTCAATAAATAAAGCCCTCAAAAGAGAGAGAGGGGGGGGGAGGGGAGAAATTTCCACTCAATTTAAAAAAAAAAAGAATTCGAAATGGAAAACTTTACTTTCTTGTTTCTTGTTTTTTTTTTTTTAATATATATATCGTATAGCAATGGTATAAATAATATCTTTTTAAAAGGTTAAATTTATATTTGATCAATTTTTATTTCAATAAACAGAATTTATTTATTTTTGAGTTTGCTAAAACTTTTAGCATCTAAGCTCATTCACCTTTTGAACAAATTCATTAGGGCTAATACATTTCAAAGATCATCTAATAAATAATTGATATATGAATTTTAATTAAAATCGTTAGAGCGGCTAATTTTGAGAAAATCGAAAAAACTTTAAAAGTACATCAGTAAAGTACTAGTAACCTTTGTCCAATTTTATTGAACAGGCCAGAATCTAGGCCCAAAACGTCAGTTTGGAAGACATTAAATTATAACATAAATTTGATGTTATTGACTACATAATTACCTATTTTCTTTCCTAGGTGATTATATAGTACTAACTAGATATTTTATTCGGAAACCTGAAGTTTTAAGTTCAAAAATAAGCAGCAGAGATGATTTTATAAAACTAATTATTGCAATAGAACTCATTTTAGGGGAAACTGGGATAAGTGGGAAAGAAATAAAATCAAAGAAGCTTTATTATTTAAATTGTGTGCTATAGCTAACAAATAATAAAGAAATATGATGGTTTTAGAGGAATTGAGAAATCATTAGGGCCTCTAAGAGTTTATTATGTCCTCCGACCAACAACGAAATATTTGCATTCTTGATGTCATTAACTGTGATTTGGAAATGGCGGGTCGAGGGAAGGAGGTGGGGGTATTTCAAGAACAACATAACAGTTTTCTGTCCATCTATTATGTTTAATCTATGTACTAAATAGGATACATACTAAAATACATGATCCTTATTGTATTCTCTTGTAAATAAATAAACATTCAACAAATGGCTGATAATATCGGCAACAAAATGACATTTTTTGTAAAAATCGTTTATTTTTAAAAGAGTGAAAAATTGAAAGGAGTTAATAATAAAGGGACCAACCAATTGGATCCTGCAGAAGAAATTATTTTTATTTACATATTTTTAAAATTTTTTTCTTTTTAATCATAAATACTTGTAAGAGAGGGACTCTAGTCAGACACTTAATGGCGACCTGATAATTTATTTATACTCAATTTCCTTCATAGGCCATTTTGACTTAACAAAACAATTCATTATACAATAGAATCAGCCATGGTCCTTTCACACTCTTGTCCCTCGTGGCCATTCACCCCTTGGCCCTTGCTTTTATTTAGTATTAAATCCATATTACATGTATATCAATTTTTCTCTATTGACGTCATATTTCCCTTTTTATAATATTTCTCGAATTGGCGAGAAAAGCTGACTCATATTTTATAACACTTGTCACCCTTCAGTAGAGAAGGGTCAGAAGGGATTCTCCCTCTTCATATACATAGAGCCAATATATGTGATAGTGATCCCCTAGGTTTTGGTTTAATGACTCTTGTAACTCTCTACATTTTCCCTTAAACATTCATGTTAACATTTTCGGCCATCATGGTTATGAAATATTAAACTAAGAAAAAAATCCGGTGTGACACAAAATACCGATTATTTTTAGAGGAATTTTATATTTTAACTAGATATCGGTTGGTATTTTATTTAAAACATGAACAGAGAGAGTTTTTAAACTGGCTCGATTTTAAGCGAAAATTCTCAAAAATATCTTTCTTTTTTGCAAAAATGTATATAACAATATTTTTTCTTTTATTTATTTATTTAGCTCTCAGTCATTGAGGTTAACAATAGTTAGTATAAGTTACAAAACTTAATTTAAAATAACTTTTATACATCCTCCCTGTGACTGTTAAAGATATTGACATTGATAACCTTAAATGTCAAAGGATGTCGGTTCAAATCCGATCAATTGGTATAAATAAATATGTCTGGATAAGTTGTATCTTAATTAGAATAAATGTGTCTCGTTTCAGGTGTATATGTCCTAGATGCCAAAGAGACAAAAAAAAAAAAACTTTTCCGAAATATTATAAATAGACCTTTAGGAGACTTGAGGCAGGCAAGACAGCACAAAAATTCCAATAAATAATTGATATATGAATTTTTTACCAAAATTGTTAGAGCGAATTTTAAGTAAATCGAAAAAAACTACAAAAATACATCATAAAGTACTAGTACTCTTTGACCTATTTTTCAAAAGCTTCGAAGTTATCTAGCTTAAAAATAAAATTTCAGCCTCGAGCCTCTTTTTGTTATTGAGAAATATTGTTCACAGAGACACAAACAGACCATTTTGTGAGAGCTATTTTACTTTCTCTTACCTATATATGAAATATAGAGTGAGAAAGTATTGTTTTAGACTCAGTGGACCTCATCAAAACGTATATTTCAGTTGAAATCTCGATTTTTTTTGCGATCGCAATACTTTCTCACTAGATAGGTAAGAGAAATATTTTTAATTTCTGTGTGTAGTCAATTATCATCAATATTTAGCAACGGTCAAATTATACATTTACATATTCTAATAGAGTCAAAATTTGTTTCCTTACTTTCAGGCTATAGGAAAGCCTCCTTTATATATTAAATAAATAATCCAATTCCATAATTTTTTAATAGAATAGAAGATAAATATTTTTTTTCGCCACTCAATAAATTAAAATTCAGCCAGTCTTTTTTTTTGAAAACCTTCTCTCTCCCTCTCTCCTTTTTTTTTTATTATTTTGGGTACGTAAAAAAATCACTACATGGAATTGCTTGCTATTGATCTTGTCAAACTTATTGTTTTTTTTTTCCCTCCCAGTTCTGTTTTTCTGTCTGCCAGTCGCATAGAATTCCAAAAGGTCGTTAACGACGACAACGTAGACGACAACTGGGGAAATTTACGCCATGTGATCCATTCCATGAAATAAAAAATTGCTCACATTTGACGTGAAATAAAATTTAATTTAAAATTAACATATTGTCATCATCAAAATGAGTTATAATTGAATCAATCAAATAAAATAACGCGAACGTTCATTTAAATTTCAAATTAAGAGAGAGAAGAAATTTTAAATGATCGCTACTATATCAATAAATGATAAAAAAAAAAAAAGGAATAAATCTGAATTAGCAAAATAATCAAGTGAGAGAGTGACATGATGAGGGTTGGTTATTTTATTTAATTTGCGTACATTTCACCTGCCATTGATTATTTTAAATTTTGTCACGACTGATGGAGCTAGTGAATTTTTCTCTCTTTGATCTCTCTAATCACTTTATAATAATATTTTTATTCATTGGGGTTTGTTAATTCTTTCAACTAAATTTTATTAATTCAATTAGCGTTCTCTTTGAAGAAATTTAACAAAAATCTTTGTAAAATCATTTTGCGTTCAAAATAACAACAACAAAACACTCTATATCTTGTTTAGCCTTAATATACAATTTATTTGATGATATAATGTATCTATACCACATTTTACATCTCTCCATCAAATAATATTGGAGTTATCATAGTAATTGGAAAAACGCTTCAGGTAAAGAATCGTTTCTGCTTGCGGAAAATAGCGACATCAACTTTTTTGCATTTGTAATATTTTCTCTCTATATATTACATACATATGTAAGAGAAAGTAAAAAGAGCCCTTAATTTTATTATAAATATATATGCACATATGCAGAATAAAATTTGACAAAAGAAACTGGATTCGTTTCATTAGAGGATGGATCGGCTACCATTTTTATTTATATAGGCTTAATCAAAATATAAAACGCCCTTTGAAATAACCAACTAACCCAAAAGGGAGGGGAAAATACATATCAAAGGGTGGTTGTGAAGCTAGTTTATTATAGATCCCCTTACCCTCCCTTCTTTTACTTTTAGGTTCCTCTAATCACTCAGAGACTCGCACTTCCAGTTGAGCCTTGGTAATCCGTTCCAGGGTCAGGCGTCGTTAACCAAATCCTGCGTTGTTGGTCAAAACATTTATTTTCTTATACTCACTCCTCCTTATATAAGTACGTCGTTATCTAAGACCGTCGTTAACCAAGGCACCAGTGTATTTTTTAAAATACAAGTGCAGACAGGCATGGTTACACTCTCTTGATCGTATCGCGAATCACTAGAAAAAATTACCTTTATATATTTTCTTTTATTAAATAATCATAATTCATTCCTTTTTTATTTTGTCCCCCGTAATATATTCCCTTTAAATGGTCCAGTTAAGTCAAGATTATATGTATATATATATATATCTCTTCAAACACAAAAGCATGGATGGAATTTCAAGCACGAAATAGTAAAAATGCCATCAAGCTATTGGCTGGCTGGTCCAGAACAGCATCCCCACACATAATAATAATAATATGAAAATATCGACTTGCAACGAGGAGAAGCAGCCACCGTTTTGATCGATTGATGATTGATGAGCGTGCCATACATCAAATCCCCCCTCCCCCCTTCTTTGGGCCCTTAGGTATGCGTTGTGGCATATTGGAAGAGTGTGAGAGGCAAACTTAACCTAGCCCATTTAATAAATTTCAAAAATCCATAAATATCTGTTGTGCTGGTGTTTGAAAGGGCTGGCTGGCATTGTGGCATGGGCATCCGCCAGAGTACATTAGGACAGCCGGCCGGAACAGTAGCGCAGCTGATTTATCGGCTTTTCATTGAGCGGAGGGCTGTTAATCCAGCCAACTTCCACCCCCTTCTACACACCCACACACACATACATACAAACACTGCCAACTACCAATACAGATGCCTCAGTCCTTTTTTTATTTTGGACACTGAACAGAACAGAACAAGCGACAACTAAACCTAGGTGACTTTCTGAACCTTCTGACCCATCCGTTTTAATAAAATTCCATTTAAACGAGTAAATTATCAATCAAAATCAAAAACCAACTCACTGTCTATAAAGTCGGATATTAAATTCTATTGCCAGAGAGTAGGAAATATTTTAAAAGAAAAAATGAATGCGTCCATTTAATATCAATATAAAAATTTCAAAAGCAATATATGTACTTTTTGATCTTGATAAACACGAAAAGTAAAAAAAAACAAGAGGGTGGTTACCACCCACAACCATGAAAATTTAAAATTTAAAAAATTAAAAAAACCTGAGGTCGATACTCTTATATCAATTGAGCTATAAAACAAAGAATAGTATATAGCGCTTTTCATTTCGGAAATGCACTAAAAATTTAATCATGTGTCGGAGCTCTGGGGAAACCTATGGAAGAACTAGAGAGGTTCGAAGGAAAACATAATAAAAATAATAATATACTATCCCCCGGTATCTTTAATACGAAAAATATAGGTTGTCCATCTACATTTGAGGGGGAGATAATTTTTATTTACTCCTACACCTCCCTTATTGGATCTCAATCAATTTTTCTTTTCTTTTACGGCCTATGGACTTCGTCCATATTATTAAATTATTTATTAATAGTATCCAATTAAATTTAAATAAATTTTTGTCGCTCAGAACGGGAAGCAAACCACCGTCCTTTGGAATTTGAAACAAGACCCTAATGTTACAAAAAAAAAAAAAATTTCTCTCCCCGATGACGTATTTTCTAAATGATTGCATTATGGGTTCTTTTAAAGCCAATCGTGGGGTAGCAGGTTATTATACTCGTATTTTCTTTTATTTCAAGAGAGATCCCACTCCAGTCAAATACTGTTAAGGGGGTTTTTTTAAGTCTCTTCGACCTCTGAGTGCTTTGAACAATATACATTATATTTTAATTACGCTACAAATTATCCACGCATGTTTATTTAAACCAATTGGTATCCAATTGATTTAAATAAATTTTCAGGAACCCACACCTTTTGGCTTTTAAGCTTATCAACTCTTTATCGGGATGAAGTCTAGTTTTAGTTGATTAGTAAAAAAAAATTTAAGATAAAAAACTCTCTCTCTCTCTCTCCTTTCGGTCGATTGGCTTTTCATTCTCTCCTCTCTTTTTTTATTGATCTCCCTCTCTTCTTTTTCTCTCATTCTCGTTACATCCTCCTGTCGACATTTTCATAACTCAGTCAGTTTTATATATTCATTCAATGAAATCATAATTCTAAACAGCACTCACCCTTTATTGACATTGTTAAAAAAATATTTAAATAATTAACATTGTTTTAATATAATATTGACATGAATAAATTTATTCAAATTTTCTCATTCATTTATTTATTGTATTGAAAGTAAATGTACATGTGTACATTTAATGATAGAGCAGTTAAAATAAAATTATTTTCGAATGTAAAACAAAAGTGCTTTACTCCCCCCCCCCTTCCGTCTTTTGCCGACACATTCTTATTTAATAAAATCAATTTAAAGATTTTATTTTGTAATTTCAAAAACATAAGGAGACTTCAAAACATGTATTGCCACTGAAATATAAATATGGAATTTTTGCCAATGTAAATAGGGCTATTTCATTTATAACTAAAAGAATGAACATTTTTCCGTTTTTTTGAACTCTAAAGAAATAATCTCTAAAGATTAGAGATTAACATAAATCTTATCCCAACATTTGAAGAAAATCTCAGGCCATATATATTAGATAGATATTAGATTCACTCATGGAATGGATGTATATATAATAGATTTGTATAGATTAAGAATAGAAAGAAATATTTGAAGGGCAAGGAAGTCAACCAGTAGCCTACAGTAACTCCTTTCATATATCTGATCTACGGACAGCCACTTCTTATCGTGAAGATTGAAGAATAGAAAGTTTCTTAGCGATGAGAGAAATAAGTTATGGCTGTATTCAGTGTAGAAAGCGAAGAAAAGAACAGTGCAGTCAGGAGAAAAATAAGACAATTATATTTTCAGGCGCAAGCCACACCTTTCCTCAAGAACTATAGTTAATAAAACATTTATTTAATAAAGACAGCATACAAAATAAAATTTAAATTTACCCAAAATTGTTAAAAATTTAATCTAAAATTTATTTTATTTTATCAATTTCATCTTGACAATTGTTCTGCAGAGTCATGGCGTCGAAATGTCAATAGAAAGTAAAAATAAGTTAATATAGGGTAGATCTGCGAT
>JAAAKE020124049.1:0-15094 GCA_010014785.2 Anisolabis maritima
CAAGAATGGTTGGTTAGGAAGTGATGGTACTGGGAGACCAGTAAGACTACGACCCTAAAAACAAACCACCATCACCAACACCCACCCCTCTTGAAAATGACTTCAAAAGGAAAGCAGAAACGTCGAGTTAATCTCAACAATCAACGTGGACCAACCCGTGAAAACATTATTCCATATATATTAAATATCACTTAATATAAATTTGGTCCTATTGATTTGCCCCTTCCTCCTCCTTCGAACAAAAAGATGAAATTACGCTAGTGATTTAAAAAAATTTTAGTTTTAAAATATTTTTTCATTTTATCAAGATGCATTTCTAAATATAAATTCCATAAATAATCCTAACCATACGATAAAACTGATATTTTAAAGAATTATTTATCTAAAAAATTCAATATTTTATTATAATATAAAACAATAATGTAAAATATTTTAAAATAGTTTTTCTCTTGGCGACCTAAAAAGAGCTCAGTATATTCGCACCTACTTTACTTTAATTCTCTCCCTACATAATAGGCTCCTTCCGCTCTTTGATCAAAATGTTTTATATTCTATCCATAGACGCAGCTCCATAGACATTTTATTTCTTCGTTTATCTCAACCTTGGAATTGATAAACATCCGAATAAAAATAGAGAATAGAGGCCAACATTTGATTAAAATTACTATATTTACTCAATTGGAATTTTTTTCTAGTTAATATACCATGAATATGAAGGTTGATGCTCCCCCAATCAAAAAACGAAAAAAATATATAATTGTTAAATATATTTATTTGAACCGGTTCAATAAATAATCAAATGTATCTCTTTATTTTAAACTTTTTTTTTTTTTTTTTTTTTTTGAAATTTGGATTTGTAACCATGATGTAGAAAGGCTGTGCAGTAATATCTGAATGGGGAATAAACTATAATTTAACTGTGGAGAAAAGGTTAAATAAAGAACTTGAGTTCATTAGGGTTTTCTTAGAGGGAGCCCAAGAGGGTCGGACCAAAAAAATCACAAAAACACAAAAATCAACATAAAATTGTAATAACAAGAAAAAAATATGAAAAAATAACAAGTTTAATTGTAATTTCTAATAAGAATCAGTTAAAAAAGGAAAAGTTAACCCTAAAGAGTATGCAAGAAAAAATTTTTATTTGCCCCCCCCTCATTCAAGAATCGTGGCTATGCTACTATTTCAATTGCTTATGAAACCGGATGTATTCACCAAAAGAGTCTGATTTAACAATGGAGGAAGGAACAGGCTGCCAGGTGAGAAGCCTTACGATATAAAAACTCAAACTTGACAACCACCTTATTACTTCGAATCTTATTTAATTCATTTTTTGGTCTTTTTCATTAAACCCTATTTAAATAAAATAAAAATTATTGATTCCAAGTAATAATCCAGACAACTCTCAGTCGCATTTATTAATATTATAATATTTATTTATTTATATAAGTGTACTATATTCAGCCTCAGCTCATTACATTAATTAATTAATTAAGGTATTTATTTTATTTTAAAGTCTTTTTTGGCAACTGAGAACATTTAGAGTATTTAAATCATTTGGTAGTCAATATAATTACATTAATTAATTATTCTAATTAGAATATGTAGAATAATAATAATGTAAAACAATGTAATCATACGAATCCCTGTAATGAGCTGAGTCCCTGAATATAGTAGAATTAAATATTATAATATTTACAATTCCAACGAAAGACGGAAATAAGACAAAGGCATAATTATATAGGTGCCATTTTAAATATAATAGTTAATTTTTTTTTCATTTCAGACCCCTAGGCGAACATCATGCTAAAAAAAAAGTTGATTTGTGTTTTAAATAGCCTAATTCGTGATTATCTGTATAAATCTCGAAAAGTTTAAATTGAAATCATAAAAATACTTTCTTCAATCTGTAAAAAGAGATTATATTAAAATAAAATTTAGGAGAGTAAATTTATTTCCTCAAGTCTAATTTGTTCTTGATATAACTATTTTTGTCTATTGTATCTTTTTATAAAATAGACTAGATAAAAAAACTCAACCGAGGACAGTTACATTTTTTAGAGAATAATGATTTTCAACAGTATAATTAAAAGCAATATTTACTATCATTGTACTATATTGCATAACTGGGAGGCATTATCAATTGGTTTTTAGAGCAATTCCTATTAATTGAAATGCGATTCATCCAATGCGTTAATTCCAGCTGAGTTTGCCGGCATCCTGCCAACAAATGCTTTATTCTAGAGTTTGGTAATAAATTTTTTTTGACATGCAGTCAGTCGAATGAATAAAAATAAAAAAGTTTTTTATATTATATCAGAGTATAATAAAATTAGGAGAATAAATAAAACAAAGGACTATTATCCGTATAAAAATAAATTGAAATGAGACCACTTCGTTATTGATGTAAATATTTACTTCGGCTTCGAATTTTAGAGAATTTTTATTTGAATTAATATATTTTCTCTTATACTGAACTATTATATACAATAGGGATTCTCAATTTTTGGAGAATAAATTTTTTGTTTGTTAAATTTGTTTTAAAATATAAATTTATTTATTCATTTTTTTTTTTTTTTTCAATTTTTAAATGTTAAAATCCACAGATATTTTAAAATAAAATTTTTTTGTCACATTCTAAATTAATTAACCTAAATAAGTGAATATAGTCTCATTCGAAAATACCTAAAATTCTATCTTTTTGGTCATGAGTTATTAGTTTACTTATTTAATATTATATATTATTACATTTTTAGTAAATATTCAAGGTCAGGAGAATTTTAAATATATATATTTCAATTAAAACTATAAATATTTTTTTAAAGATTCATAATTTTATTTGTCTCTCTATATTAAAAAATTAAAATTTTCTTTTGAAAATAAAAAAAAAAAAACCTTTTAAAAAAAATATAAAAAATAATATCTTAAATTTGAAAAAAAAAAATATACTTATTCATTGGCAAGGGATATTATTTTTTTTAGTTCATGACACTCTAATATAAAATATGAAAATTTAAAATGGGAAAAGGCTCTGGCTACATCGCTGACCCGGTATATAATAGTTTTATAAATAAATAAAGCCAGAGCATTTGTGTAGAACAAAGACCCACTTCATTAGTTCATATTTTTCTTGATAACCCACACCTTTCACCTAATGTTCAATTTTAGTTCATTCAAATTTATATTTTTAATGGATTTATTTAAATTTAAAATAATTTTTTTTTATAGAGATTCTGAAAATTTCTAAATAAATAAAATTTTAGAAAAGTCAAGAAGCGTCATTTATTCAGTTAGCATTAGAGTAGAGGAAAGCTACCCTTCCTATTCAAGGAACTTCTAGTTACGCGATATAATCATCAGTATAAATAATAAAAATTTAAAATAATAATATATTATTTTCAAATATATATTTCCGTTTTTTAAATATATATTAAAATCAAAATCATTAATTTAGAATAATTTTTAAATGATATTGGAAAATTAATAATTTTTGATAGGTAGGCTAACTTGTAATATGATTTTAAATATTCAACATGCTCTTAATTTTATCTTCTCTTATCAAAAATTACTTTAAACTAAAATTAAAATATCTAAAATGATATCAGATTAGATATTTAATATTGTTTCTTTCTGTAAAGATCAGTATTACGATCGTAAAAATGATGTGTGAAATGTCCAGTTTATGTGGCTAATTATATTCATACCTAACCTAGTTTTTACACCAAAAAGGTTGTATTAAACTTAAACATGTTGTTAGTACTTATAAAAGTACTGGAGTAGTCTATTTAGAACATGTATTTTCTATAAAATTCGCATATTTTTGTTCTTATGTAGGTCGTTTAGTAATCTCTTACGACAACGGGGACATCCCAAAATACATTAGAAATTTTGAGAAATGGAGATAACAACCAGCTACTTTCAGTCCAACAAACAATGCAAATATTTCGAATTGCCTACGCAATAAGGCAATAGTAAGGTGACTCCTTTAGGGAGGACAGTCCTTTTGTAAGTTCTGTCCTTCCTCGAAAAGTGTCCTCCTACATGACCTCCTTTTCAATATTTGAAGACAATTCGATTGATACTGATCCGATTCCGATATATTGTTAGGTGATACATTGACAAAAAATATTCATTCAATGGAAAAATACTCATTTAAATAATAATTAATACGCATGTAAACATAATTACAATATAAAATGTTACAAATGTTTTTATTATGCATTTATCATGTTATAATGTATTATTGTTGCAATGAATAAAATGTTTTTTTATTTACGATATTTTTTTTTTCAATTTGTGTCCTCCTTTTCATTGTAAAAAAGTTGGTCACCTTAGCATAACATAACAAATTTATCTGTATTGAAGATGAATTACGAAGGTAATTCGAAATATTTACATTAAAATTTGTTTGTTGGGCTGGAAGCAGCTGATTTTTTCTCCCTTTCCTTTCATAATCAATACATCCAGCAACCCTTCAAGTTATCACTACACATTTTATCTTTATTTTATTATTTTGTTAGTGGTAATTAATATTTCTAATTTGATGACAGGCCCGCAGGAATGTCTGCCAACGAATTGGCCCCGCTTTTCGGGTCCTTATTAATCATCCTTCTATGTCTTGTATTGGCTCATTTCGGGCGAGTTTTGGTAGAAAAATTCCTGTCTGAACGACCACCTCTGGTACGCGAACTCGCTTTGGAGGCGATCGCAGCTGCCGAACTATGCGGCTGTTGTTTCGAACTCATTATCGGTAGGTATAATATAAATTTTAACATTTATTTTTTTAGAATTAAATAAGTGTTAATTTAAGTGAATTTCAAAAAATGTAAAGTCCGAATTTTTCCACTCCTCATTTATTTTGAGAATTGCTAAAACAGTGAAGATATAATATTGGCTTTTTTAAGTAAGAAGATAACAGAAAGATCTGACAGTTTTTTATATATTTTTCGGGAGGTCCGGACCTCGTCTACGACGTTACCACCACAATTTTTCAGTTCTCCCTTCAGTGTTTAGCAACTCGTAGTTAAGTCGCTGCTTTTAAAAACTAATTGCCAAAAAATGATCAAATGAAATTTAAAAAAAATAGGAAAATATAAAATAATTCCAAACAAATCATATTCCAGATACTATTATTTTAGATTTCAATATATGTGAATGTAAAATAAAAATATTATAAAGATATTGTGATTATAATTGAAAGACATTTTTGGAATTAATCGTGGTTTATTTCATTTAATTAATAATATAATACAATATTAACAAGTACCTGCTGATGAGCTTTGCGGCACAAGTTATGCACCAATCTGATGACAGCTACAGAAATAGAAATTGAAACGTTGTTTATTTGTATAATATTATATTATATTATTAATTAATGAAATAACCATTAATGGCAAAAATGTCTTTTATTTATAATAAAAAATGGTGAAATTCTAAATTATTTAATCAGATATTGAAATTGTTGTGTTGAGAGAGGATTAAAAAAGAATAATACTTTTTAAATAGTAGTCATCAAGTATTTTTTTTTACTCTTCCCTTTGAATAAGACAACAGAGCATTTTCGATTTTCCTATCAGATTATATGCATTTTAATTCAATAAATATAATACACACATCATTTTTAAATTCTAAAATTATAATATCAATCCAAAAATTTGCCGTAATTTTTATTATATTTTATTTATTCATATTATATAGCTTTTGATTTAAATGGGCATTCAACTACATCTCGAGATCTGAAACATAAATTTGCTCAGTTTCAACATTAATACAACAATAGATCCGCCCCTGTGTATTGTAATTGCATATAGCAATTGATCGGACGCGGATTGGCCTGTGCCAGTGGCGGACAACTTCGGGGTGAAGGCCTACGCGAAGACGCTGTTCCTGTTGACCATCTGGTGGTCCTGGAATTGGGGAGATGCCTCCGCATGTCCCTATACACATCTTGAAGATTGGGTCGAGGGGAAAACCGAATTACGTGTTGTTGGACTCAAGACATTGGCGCAGATCATCGGTGGCGTCGCCATCTTCAAGTCAGTCCATATTTATATTTTATAATAAGAATAATCAAATGAAAAAGTACCTAATATATTTTCAAAAGATTTTAAAAAATATTTTACTTCAACTATATATCACATTTTTTAGTCTTCTTTTGAAATTAAAGAGAAATTTTATATAATCTGGTTGTATTTTTCTTGGTGGGATTGGGCCATATGGTTGGTTTTTACCACAATACTTCCGACAATTGATCGCACCAAAAAGATTACGTAGTCAAAAATTTATCAGGTCTTATAATATAAATTGCAAGTGAAAAAACTTGAATTATAAAACATTCTACTCCAAGCTGCAACCCATTAGGGAGAGCATCTAGGTTAACTAACAAGCTCTCTATAGCAACATCCATTAAAGGCAAAGAGGTGTTAAAATGATTAAACAAACTCGATATTTCTTATTTAAAATTGGATTTTAGTATTGAATATATGCTTAGATGGTTACGGATCTGACAGTCATTATTTTTTTTATTTTTAGAATATCAATATTTTTAATAAATTTTAATCGATTTGGTTGGGATCAGAACCCATGGCTTATATTTTTATGTTATTTATTGGTGAAAGGGTATAATAAATTATTTTTTTCAATGGCTATTAGCTCAGCCTAATATTTTTTTTTTATTTAAATTTATTCATTTGAATTAGATTCAATATTTGCTTCGAATGTAATGGAATGTAGGAGACACCCACCAGCAAAAACACTCATAATATTATTAATAATTATTTGATTTTATATATAGAAAGTATGATTAAAAGGCATTAATTAATTTATTAATTTTCAGGTATGTGCAATTAATTTGGGGCCTAGAAATGCTGAAGACTCATAAGGACCGAGCATATGGAGAATGTACTGCCGATTTACAAGTGGGTCATAAAAATTTGATATTTTTGGAATTATAGTAGGAACTCGATTAAGGGGGTGGGAGGATAATAAAATACAAATATTTAAAAAATCGGAAAAACCTCCGGCGGTTGACAGCAAGGAAGGGAACCTCACCCCTGCACCCCGTTTTTTATCTGTTAAAAGCATTTATCGCTAGCTTTTATTTGCGGTTTTGGATATTAATCAGAGTCCAAAGTTATACTCAGGTGTTTGAAAAATTTTATAAATTAGTTGTGTCATTATTATTAGGTGGGTGCATAATTTTTGCGGCTTTTTTTCCGACTTTTTTTTTTCTTTAAAAATTGCCGTTTTTTAAAATTTTTTTTTATAAAAATAATCCTCTCTTTTCAGTTAGTGAAAATGCGTCTCGAAAATCATATCCATTCGCCATATTATGCTCTACCACTTCGATAAAGGTTGGAATGGAGCACACTCATTTCAACCAACTTTTTGGCGAAGGAACAATCAGCAAAAGACAAGTTGAAAGATGGTTCAAGAAGTTCAAATCGGACGATACACGCAAATCTTCTTTCTTTTAACGTTTTTGAAGAGAAGCCACGATTCATCCTCGGTGACGAGATTCTTCAGAAACGGAGTTTGTTCGTTTCGTTGCAGCAAATTGGTGAAAATTCGGACGTTCGGCTTTGATATTGTCGGAGAGTTCGTGGGCGACCCATCCAGCCAATTTCCATACTTTTCCGAGCTTTTTGAGACGACGAACGATGGTCGAATGGTCCACATTGACTTCGGCCAATATTCTCGTCCTCTTCCACGGCTGCCAAAGGTGCCTGGTCGACGTTCTTCATCTGCGAGGTTTTTATAGCCGATTTGAACTCCTTGAACCATCTTTCAACTTGGCTATTGCTGATTGTTCCTTCGCCAAAAAGTTCGTTGAGATCGCGAAATGATTGTGCTGCATTCCAACTTTTCTCGAAGTGGTAGAGCATAATATGGCGAAAATGGATATGACTCTCGATACGCATTTTCACTAACTGAAAAGAAAGGATTATTTTTATGAAAAAAAATTTAAAAAACGCCAATTTTTAAAGTAAAAAAAAAATTCTCGAAAAAAAGACGCAATAATTATGCACCCATCTAATATATTTATAGTATTTTTTTTTTTTTTAGTAATCGAGTTTCTACTGTATTTTAATAACCAAGATAATGGAAATTAATAAAAAAAATCAAATGCCTTTCTTTACATCATTAACATCAATTCCTGATTATGGTTTTTGAGAAATGAAAAAAATTAATCTTGTAAAAATATTATGCATGCAGCCCAGAAAATTACAATGGCAAGAAGGATTTAGGATCTTGAATCGAAATCCAAATTCTTCGAAAGGTTCTAGGATTGGATTGCTAATCCTTTTTCCAAGGATTTAGTTCCTGGATTAAAAAAAAAATATTTATTGATAGAAAGGCAGAACAAGTCACTACGTTTAGTTGACATGTCACTTCGTTGCTTTAAATGCCCTTTCTATCTGTAGTTTATAGTTCGTCATCAGTCTCTCAATAATTTTACAAGATTATATTTATATTGTAAGGTAGATTTTATTTATTTATTTTTTTTTTGTTTTGTCTTTTAACAATTTTTCATTTCAGATATGTTAAGTATAACATTATAGGGATATAGAGAGCCGCAGGGTTGGGGGAGATAAACGTCTTAATTATTATAATCGAGTTTCAAAAGATTTGGTCCAGAGGTTGCTGAGAAAATCGTGGTGTACGGTAAATAGGCCTTTTTTACTAGCCTCTGCCGACCGATTCGCTTCAAATTTTAATACCTTCTTAGGCACTCGGTCTGTAGTTGTTAAGTTTCATCCTTTTCCCAAGAGTGGTGTCAAAGATATAAGCCAAAATAAAAGCCACACACACACATTCATACAGACATGTACATATAAGCAAATTAAGTTTTTTTTTTGCATTTTTGGGGTTCTTTTGAAATGAAACATAAAGATATTTTTAAAAATTGGGGCGTTTTTCATGATCATATTACTTTCCCTTTATAATAGTGTGGTAAGTAAAATTTCTTAAAGTATTAATAATTAAAATTATTTAAATTAGTACAATCACTATTAAGGAAACTATGTCAGTTTTTAATTGATCAAAAATTTTATTTATATATTTTTTGTCTTTCTGGCATCGGAGGCCATTAGATTTATATGATACATTCTATATTTTTAGATTATCACTTATCTATTTATTTTTTTAAATGGTAGCCAATTAATTTATATATTAAATATTATTCATGCCAAGCAGTGAACTACTGACCCTTAGATCAAGAAGCAAGAGTTTTGATCTAAGGGACATGGACTTATTTATAAATTTTTTGGATAAATATAGTCAATAAAAAATTAATAAATTGAACTCAACTCTCCTAAGTCAATTTATGTTGTTTTTAGAACAATGTCTGTGTACGTGTGGATATGTGTGTTTATTATAATAGAGAAAGTAAAGCGACTGGAAAAAAATAGATATCTATCGAGACTATTTAAATACTTTTTTATTTTAATATTCTCTTATAAAAGGCACAAAACGAAACCGAAATATTATATTCAAACGGGTGGAATAATCACTGCTGAACTTTAATTTCATTCCCAAACATTCGTCTTCAAATATTATTTAAATATTATGAAGTTTCGTGACGACATAAACCGAACGGACTTTTTGGCCAACCCAATATTTATATATAGCAAATAAACAAGTATAGACATGTCTATATAAGACTTAGAATGCTTTAAAAAATGCCTTTCTAATTCAAGTAACATATTAATTTCTTTTGAATAATATTCTTTAGTTTTATGTAAAATATTTTTGTATTATATCACCTATCGTGAGAGAATTTAATAATTAAGATCAAAATGACCTAACGACACAATATTAGTATAGTCCAGTGGTGACGAACTTTTAGCATAGTACATATACACTCTAAAAAGTTTAAGATAAATATGCAAAAGAGCAATTGACAATTTAGCTGAAGAGCCAAAAAACAAACAAATATGGTTCAACATCACTGATATTGAGAAATTCTTTAATTCATATTGTGAATTATAAATATTAACTGACTAAAAAGTATAATAAATAATATTGAATTAAAATACCTATGTAAAAAGTTGAGAAACGATTAAAGGAGAGAGAGGCCGACCTGTTGGCATCATGGCTGCCTACCAAATGAGAAAATGTTTGATTGTTTATGAAAAGCGAAGCGAGTTCACTACATTTCAAAGGTCTCACCTCAACTGATCTGGGACAGCGTTTTGTCTTCCCTCCAAAGCAGGCGAATTCTGGCGCCAAAAATATCAACCTGGATTGGCTAATTAATTAGGTGGGGGCTGCAGAGAGGGAGAAAGAAAGAGATAGAGAAGGAGAGAGAGAGAGATTGATAAAATATATTAATTTTGGAAAAAAAATAGGCAACAAAGTTGCAACAATTTCTCTTCACACTTTTTAACCATTACCAATGATATCGTCTGGGAATATCAGATGGGGGCACTGTACAACCTTATCATGTAGGCAAGTCGTGTCATATTAATTTTTATGTTGTTTAGATAAATAAATATTATCATTAATTGAATTAAAACAAAAAATATAATAAAAAAAACTTCTGCAAAGCAGCATTGCTGCAACGAACTTGAATCTGCGCAAGAGTTGTGGAATTGCAGGAGGTTCCTATCTGAACACAATGCGAAGAATTGCTAGCTTCGGCCCGCAAAAGTTTCAACATAATTCTATATAGTTAGAGATGTTGGTATCCTAATCTAACGTACAAATTATGATATTTGGTAAACATTCCAAATTTCATCTGCCATTTTGACTGTTGTCATGCACCAATTTAAAAATTTTTTGCATCTATAATCCATTTTTTATGCTTTATCCAAATCAGAGGTCAAAATTTTGATATTCGAAAAAAAAGTGTGGACAGACAGACCGAGAGGATACAATAACGAACTTTTCAAGTTGAAAATTGAAAGTAAAAGTCATCATAATTTTGACTACACAAAATTTATTCTTTCTTTCCCATTTTATCAAGTCAGAAAAATGATTAAAATAAACAATAATAAATAAAAGAAAAAAAAAGTTCAGACCTTTCTCTTTATGATAACCTATGTTTATTACCTTATTACTTTCTATTACATATATATATGTAATATATAGTATAGGGAAAATATTGCGATCGCAAAAAAAATCGAAATCCAGATTTCAACAGAAATACACGTTTTGAGGTCTTCTGAATCTAAAAAAGGTAAAATGTTATATTTATGCATTTTTTTTATATGGAAGCATAAGGTCCAATGGACCTATAATGACTAGTGGCCACATGCAACCAGGAAGAACAGGAGTAAGAGACTGTGGGGATTGGATTTGAAGCACTGAAGCTTTTGAATAAAATTGACCAATGTCAAGTGGAACGATTAAACTGCTGGTTTTTTTCTCTATATACTTCCAGAAATCAATACATAATTCACTTTAATTGTTAAAGAATATATCCTATTTTTTATATAATTTTAATCCAAAATAATTAATATAAATAAATGGGAATGAGTTTAAATTATCTTAGATGTCGACAAAGATCTTATAAAAAAAAATCCAAAATAAGTATATTTAATTTTAAAACAAAATAGATCAAAGGCGTGTAAATGAAAAAGTTTTGTCCTTAAAGTAGTTTGATGATTTTACCCTCAAAGGATCAGATTTAAAATCCAAGATCCGATCCATGATCGCGGATTTAGATTTAGATTCAATTTTTGGAAATCGGAATAAAGTTGAAAAGATGAAAACCCTCTACTATTTTTATTTTGAAATAATTTCCGTGCACATCGAAAATAAAAGCAAATAACCATCGCTCTGTCACTTGGAGCAGAAGTAGAAGTCTACCTTCGTGCTCCATGGGTCAGTGGTTCGCTTCTCGTCTTAACCAATAAATTTTATTTAATTTATATAGGCTACCAATTAATTTAAATAAATACAAACTAAATGACCGAAGATGCTAAAAAAGGCAAAAAAATTTCAACCAAAGAAAAAAGAGAAAATTAAGTCCTGAATTTGATTCATGAAACCAGTGCTGTCCGAAAATTCCGAATTTAAAGAATCAATTGTTTTTGTCTCCCTTGTATTATCTATTTACAAGAATTAAGAATATGTTATTCTCATTATTTATATTCATTTTTCATTATGCTAAAAGCTATTTATTTTTTACAGGTAAGTGTGTTTTTAGGTGCTCTAATTGAAGGCTTCGCCACCTGCATTTGTCGCGTGGCATCTCGATTAATTGCTGATAGGAAACCAAGGTTCGCCACTGCATTAGATGCATTTATTGGCACATCTCTTGTCGTTGCAGGTAACATCACTAGAGGAGTTAATTTTTAACTTAGTTGTTTTTGAAAAATTTTACGGGCTCCCTATCATTTATTAGTAGATAAATTTTATCTTTATCATGTAAATCTAAAATGTTTCGCTATAGTTAGGATTCAGGGGATGATTAATAATTAATAGAATAAATATATAGAAATTGAATGACAAGATGGCCTTTTAATTGTTTAAAGCATTCGACACATCCGGCGGCTATTTCAATCCAGTGTTGGCCACATCGCTCAAGCTTGGCTGCAAGGGACACACCTGGATGGAGCACACAATGGTCTATTGGATGGGAGCGTGCATTGGGGCAGTTGCCTCCGTGTTCGTATACCGGCTAGTAAGGGCTATCCTGCCTCAACCACAAATCAAGGAAGAATAAATACTATGGTCTTCAAATCATTTATGTGATCAGAGTGTTTATTATGTGGAAAATAAAAAAAAATTGGCTTCCAAATGAAAATGAATAAATAAATTGTTATTAAAATGTGTGTTTTTATAAGGAAAATATATCCATTTTGAGCAAAATCAACTAAAGGCATTAGAATATTTTTGCATTACATTCAAAGCTCCAAATAAACCGGAATATAGAACAATTTAATGTTCCGATTATATTGTTCCGGTTTGTGATAAATAAAGATTATAATGTAATAAGATATAATTAAATATTCATGTTTTAAATTAATCCTTTTTGGTTCATTCGAAAAATAAAAAAATAAAAAATGTATTTTCTTCATTTAGTGCACACTTATTCATTAAGAAAATCTATTATTTTCCATTTTTTTCCAAAACCTATCCAATTATCATCAAGTAATCATTAATTGTTAATTGAATGACGGAGAGAGACTTCCCTGGATATTTTAAAGTAACTTATTTCGTTCTAGTTTGTTAAAAAAAAGTCTATTTTTTTATTTAAAAAAAAGAACAAACAAAATTGGAGCATTATCAAGTTTTTTTTTTATATATTTTAAAGAGGGGAAAAAAAGTCCACATTTTTCAGCAGAGGAGAGGGGGGGGGGGGGGGAAAAAACGCAAAAATATTGCAAGAATGGTTCTATTTTTTTTTGAGTGGGAAGAAGAGGGGAAAGGGGGGAGAGGGAGAGGGGGGGGGGGGGGGGGGGGGAGGTGAGGAGTGAAGAAAGAATGCAAAAAAATGCCAACATTTTATTTGTTTCTCCTCTTTTTTAGTTAACAAAAACCCATGACGATTAAGAAAAGCGTGAGTAATGTAAAAATAAATATTTTGGTGCAAATTCATGATTATTATGTATTTTTCATTTAAAATATCTTAAATCATTTTGAGTTAAAGAGAACTAGGAACTTCATTTCAACATTTTTATTAGATCTTTTAAGAAGTGGACAAAGTCTACTAATTACTATATCCCTTAAAGGACTGTGTTATATAAAATAATTTTTTTTCAAAGAAAATGTATACTTTGCCATTTGATTCCCAAAAGGCAGGTTATTAATTGGCTCCTCCTTACTCGTCCCAGATTACACCTTTGAATATTTGTTTTCCTTTAAATCATCTTACATTCTAAAAGTTTGACATGATAATCAATCTAAATATTAATAAGTAATAAATAAAAAAACATTTAACCTGTACAATTTTCCTCTGAGTAATTGAATGGCGATGAGCTTAAAATCCATTATAATCCAAAGCGAGAAGGAATAGTTAATATCTCCTTTTTTGAAAGGAGTCTTGTTATTTATTTACAGGTATTATTTTGGGTTGTCTAAAATCTCTCTATTTCTAAAACAAATATAAACATATATTAAAAAGGCTGTAAAAAACAACTCAAAATAATATCAATAAATTAAGAAAAAAAATTTTGAAAAATCTTAGAATTAGAATTTAGAATAAATTCTAATTGTATGATAATTAATATAATGGCTTTGAGAATTTTTGAAGGTGGGATTGGACTTTGTGTTCTTTGGAGATTGCATCCCGGATCCCTGAGCTAACCCTAGTGAGTGATAACCTTTCTCCCAAAACAGACACCCAATCACACCAATAGAACCCCAAAAAATTTATTAGCTCTTTTGAGTCAAAGATCCTCATAATTAATTATAAAATCTTTTTTATACTCAACGTTGTCAAGTAGAGAGGGAAGCTTAGCTGGCTCTAAGTTCAAACACCATCACTTAAAAAATAACAATACTATTTATAAGAATAACAAATAGGAAAATTATTTTAAAGAGATATGTGAACAGAGAGGAAGTCAGTCAGTAGGGTAGCCTCTATCGAAATAAAACTTCCAAAATGTAAAACGTTTCGGCTTTAATTAAATAATGCCATCGTCACTAGAGCTGAAATAAGTAACAACAATTAAAAAACAACTTTAAAAAATAAATTTAAAATAATAACTTACAGCATAGGCAGACTCAATGTATAAGATAATAAATTGCAGATAGAGTTGTATATTTCAATGCACAAAAATATATATAAAATATAGATAGTGTACATGAAATTTTTTATCAATTACAACCAAATAATATTGGGAATCAACGAACTTGATGAGATCGCTGTCCCATAATATAGATATAAAAAGCCAAAATCTTATTAACTAAATCATTCATTTGACCCCAAGAAAATTATATTTATATAAACATGTTATTTGGAAATTTTTTGTATTTTATAATTTTCTATTCTTTTGCCAGATATTATAATTGGTCCAATTAAATATTTCAATTTATTATGCAATCTAACCATCAGCATTTTGTAAAATAGATAAAAAATGCTTCATTAAGACCTATGATCATAGAGCTCTCAACCATCAGACAGATTGCTTAGGTCTTAGTAATTGTT